>SNQJ01S0021956.1:87764-100447 GCA_010110895.2 Picea sitchensis
TCACAGTAAAGACTTACTGCCACTAAGATTAATGATTCGAAGTTAAAATTGAGAGAAATGGTTAATAATTTACAATAACTGATTCACCCCCCCCTCTCAGTTATTTCATACCTGTAACAAGTATCATATACCATTCCAGTGTGTGGTCTCTCAGTTTGATTGCTAACCACAGGATTTTTGTATCCTCATCTGTGATATGCTTTGCTTCCAAGATATTCTCATAGATGAATATGTGTTTTTGAAGGTCCTCTGATGCCTCTCCCCGAAATTATGGTAACTTGATCGTGGGATCATATTCTGCCATTTTGAATTGTGTTGAACTACTACCTCCACACGGTGTAGATAATTGACTATTACTTCATGAATTGGCTCCTCCATTTGATGCTCCTTAATTGGATGTGTGTCCTGTTGTTCTTTCTCCACTAAAATTCGGTTGTCTAGACGCTAGTGTTCTTTCTGGTGTGTTAGTCACACATGGGGTTGTAGGTTCCAGAGTGACAGTGATCTAGATTGGAGTTCTTCCTTCTGTTCCTGCCCTTGGACTTCTTGTTTTCCTTTCATATGTTGTGCGCAGGATTTCCTCAATCTGCTCCACAGTCCAGAGATCCTCTACCTCTTCTTCATCGCTTTCCAAGCCCTCTTTATCAGCTATGGCTCTCTTCTTGTTATTCATTTTATATTGGTATGGTACTCCTCTACGTGTCTTTCCATCTTTTTCCATTATCTCCTTTATATGGTCTTCCTCCATCATGATTGGGTCCATGGCCTCCTTCTTTCCATTATCCATCTCTTCCTCCATGTCTCAGCCTCCTGTTAGTACTGTTAGAACTAAAAGTTACACTTTGACTTCTAAAGTGAAAGCTCAATACCCATCAATAGGTTTACGAGATAAGTTTTCAAATGAGGTGTCAAATGGATAAAACATAGTGCATCAATGTCAAAACACAGGAAATTTTAGGTAAAGTGCAATAGAAAAAGAGGTATTGTTTAACATAGGTCAGGGTTTTGAGAATTAGTGTGAATAGGAAGAATACTTAGTGAAAAAATGAATGGAATCTACCACTAGCTTCAGGCTATGCCAGTAGACAAAAGAGGGAAATGATTCAGATACAATAACTTCTTAAATCCAAGAAAACAAAACTCTGGGAAAGCTATAACAGTATCACAATCAAACATCCATGTCATACAACTACATATATCATTTGAATCCTTCAATGACAGTATAATTTCAGAGTGAGATAAATAAGATGGAAAAAAGAGAACTAACTTCCATTAAACAATATTTTATCAAGTACGATACATCAAAAACCATAGTAGCTCTGTTTCATTAAAATTACCAAATATTCTTTTACATCAACCATTCGAACCCCAAAAATGTTCTTCTAATGTTGCATTTATAGCCTAAACAAGGAATGACATCATACAATGCGAGCTTGATCCTCTAACATGGGATTCTTCCTCCTAAAACTAAAAGTCTTACACCTATACAAGTGGAAAAAACAAACTACTATAAAAAAGGGAAATGTTGGCAACCATCCTAACACCCTAATCTTTGCATAGTGAGGTGTCCCTTGAGTGCATTTCCTTGGTTTCGAGGTGTCCCCCAACTCTAACTGACCTCCAAGCATCTGTTTTATGCTCCACTAGCCATCTGGTGACCAATGATCCTCTTGAACCCATCAAAATCGGAGTTTGCAGTGAATCTTGTAGCGTTGAATGTATCAGCCAGTTTGCAGCGAATTCCACAGCGAATTTTGTAGCGCTCGACTGTGTAAACCGTTTCGTAGTAGATTTCGCAACGAAGTTGCATCTTTTGAATGTTTAGATCATTTCGCAGTGAAGTTGCAACTTATGATTGTGTAGATCATTTTGCAGTGCCAGGGGCTACAAAATGTCATGTAGTTGTCCGATTTGTCCAATTTGATCCAAAAATACCCAATTTTTTTTGCCAAATGTAGATAAGCATGTAGAAGCATCCTAATAGGGTGTATGAATGAAAATTAAGGTATAAGCATAATACTTCCCACCAAAACTTCAAAATGCAAGGATAACCACTTTCAAAACTGAGATTCTTTCAGCCATTTCACTTCACCTCCTAAGTCTAGTACTCCTTCTAGTTGCATCTTGAGCTAACACATTCAAATTTATTTGAGCTAATTCGTCTTTGAAAGGTTGTAACTCTAGCTTAAGCTTTATGATCTGAGATTGTAAATCTTTTTTCTGCTTGTATAGATTCCTAAGCTGCCTATGAAGGGGAAGAAATCTCTTTGTTATAAACCTGTCTTTTTCAATGGTTTTCAAATACATATCCATCAGATCCTTCAACTTTTCCCTCTCAGCCAATCCTTCTCTCTTCAAGTGAGAAATATCCTTTATGGTATATCTGAGCTTTCTGATCATTATTTTGAAGGTAGGGTTATCAGGGGGAGTGGTTATGTCTATGACTTCAACATGTTTTTCAACAGTCTCAATTTTATCGTTATCCTTCATCTTGACAAGAGCTTCTATTATGACCTCTTTTTCAACAGTTTCCTTCTTGGCAGATGACTTGGTGAAGGGTCTCCTAGTTTTAGTTTCAAATGCAGTAGTGGGTGAGGGGAAGAGTGGTTTTCTTCCTTTTTTTCTGTGGCTTTAGCTGATGGAATTTCTGCCAATTCTGGAGCTAGTTGGGGTGAAAATTCCCTTTGTGGAGAGTGATTAGCTCCCCCTTCTTCTTCTTGTTCCTTAAGAGACTTATCATATTTAGCAATGTGTTTCCCCTTCCTCTTTTTACTTGTCTCTGTGTGAACATCACTATCATCTTGAAGAGGGCTTAGCACCTTAGATTGAGGAGCAGGAGCTACATTTAATTGTACATGTGCAGATGCAATGAACTGCTCCCAAGCTATGTTTATATTCTTCAACTCCTCAATCACAAGCATCATAATCAACCCTGAGTGAAAAAAAAATTGTGCCCATAGCCTTGGACTTGGCTTGGACCCTGTCATCCATTTTCCCAATGCTCTAAACAAATAGAAAGGGAGGTTCATGAGGTCTTTGCTTGTGAAGTGAAACAAAAGTCTAATGTGGTATTGGTAAATCATATTGAACGTACCCTCACAGGTGAAATATATTTGGATCTCCCTTATCATATTGTCAAATCCCTCAATCAAGTGGCTCTTAGGCACTCCCTTTGATATGTTATCTCCTTGACATTTTGTTTTAAGGAACTCTTTAGAGAAGGTTGCATTTAAATTCATGGATTTAAACCATCTTTCACCATTGTTTGGTATCTCAGTAGCTACTACAATGGTTGCTTCAGATACCTCCAGTTCAATTTTTCCCACCTTGGTTTTGGTGCCATCAAAATTCAAGTCAAACTCTCTGGCTACCTCAGGGTGCCCCCTCTGCATTTCCTAACAGAAATTTAAACATCCAACTCTCTAGAAGACCTCTATGATCAGAGGTTCAACAACAAATAGTTTTGTGTCATAAGGTTCGGTCCTGACTATGCCCCCACCCATCTGATTCTTCTTTTATTGTGGCGTATCCATTTGTTGTTATAGGAGGAAAAATAAGACAACAATCTGAGAAATGTGAGAGGCCAAACAAAGGACATAGGTCTTAGGGTTTGGAATGATGGTTTTTTTCGAAGATGTTTTCTTTTAAGGCTTTAGAGTATTTTTGCCTATTTGACTTCTGAGCTTATGAAAGGGCAGTTGATGGTTAAGAAATGGAAGAAAATCCTTCAGGAAAAATAGATATGCAAGTAGAAAACAACTGCAAAAGATTTAAGATAACCCTTCACCATCATTTGCAAGATCATTCGACTTTAACAACAAGGCTATTTCAATTTCCAACATAGACAAACTTTAGAATTGAAATAAAAATGGATATTTTTAAAGGTGATCAGTTGGTACAGGTTGTGTGGTATGAGTATAACGGTGTTGAGTTGATGCACAGGTTTGCAACACTAAAACAGGAGATTCGCAGTAGAATCCGCAGCACCAACAACAAAATCCAAGAAAAATATAAGCAGAGTGGCTTTGACAACAAGGGTTGCTCGATCTCAGTAAAAGAGGCTGAAAACATTGCAGCTCGCTGAGAATTTGTGACAACAAAGGTAAAGGGGGGAGGTTGGTAACGTGGATCATCAATTCACAGCGCCCGGGAGGGGAAACACAACCATAGCCTTAATCTGATCTTTAACAGAGCTTAAAAAACTCAAGGAGTACCTGGACACTATGTCTTAACAATAGATATGCTTCATATTGGATGAAACCCCCTACAACAGGTCTAACCTCCAATTCACCTCCGCCAGCCAATTGGCAGCAGATTCTGCAACGCCTATCTGAACTTAGCAGTTTTTGTAGTTCCAAGTTAGGAGCAATTTTGAAATCTTTGAGAAAACAGTTAGACAGCCTTAAATGACTAAATCCCAAATTATTTCCTTTAAATCATGAATGTTGAAAACAAGGAGATCGGTTAACATAAGCCTCATAAGTGCAATAATGGTAATGATGGAAGATGTACTTGAGATGCGCTACAAAATGTCCTGATGAGATGGAAGCGTACTAAAACGAATTTGATTTGACCTTCTAATGGGTAGAGGGACAAAGTGGACGGGTTTAAGTGCATAGTGGAAGTGGTGACATGTCAGGGTAGTGGTGGAATAAGGATGATGGTGATGGATGTCTAATCTTGTGATGAGATGAAGATATAAACCAAAGGTATGGGCCAACATCAACCTTAATTTATTTGTTCTAACACCTACGAAAAGCATAAGGAGGAGATCAAAAGTAAAACTTAAATAAGACTAAGGATAAAAAATTAAAAAAATCTAAGGATGAATTGACCCATAACAACTTCATGTGACCCTTAACAACTTAATGTGATAACAAGTGCTTCCCCCCTTCCCCCATGCACGCATGGAAGTTTAGTTATCTGATTCCATGGTAATCAAATTGTTTTCATACAATAAAATCTTGATTGAAGTATACAACGATCTGATGTACCTACCTTTGGGTCCTTTTAGAAAATCATTCTCTGTTGCAATGTAAGACTTAGTTGTATCTACTGCAAATTCGGTGATAAACCTTGCAACAATAATGTCTAACCAGAAATCTACTACGCGCGTAAATTTGTTATTATCTTGTTGTAAATGCATGATCTCCACAGAATTTCACTCCAGCTGTCTAATTCGATTTGTAGGGTGGTTGTCTTTTAGTCTCAATAACCACTCCTGCAACAAATGTGGGAAATCACAGAAAAATACCTCATGCAAGTCGCTAAACATGTATTTGTTGAGATAGTTACGTTGTTTTAGTTTAGGGTTTATGTTGTCCTTCTACGCAAACTCAAGTTCCTTTGTTTTCAACCATCTTTCAATCTCCGCCTTTGTTTGATTCCACGGCCTAAACATTCCCTTCTATACTTTCGTCCTCTGCATGTTCCTTCCACGGATCCCGTCCACTCAATCCTGTGCAATTCCAGCCAGCAATGGAAGCATTTGTTGGTTTGTTCTCTCTTTCACTTCTTCTTGGGTTGACCCAGCTTTAGATCTCAATAGGTTTCCAACAAAACCCTCTAAAACTATCGGTCCTCCTGGTAAACTAGAAGGCAACATTGCGCACAGGGTGCATAGCGCGGTCTCACCTGAGATAGCTTTATGGGTGACTGCAATACCCAAGTGTTTGCAGTCTAGGAATCTGTGGGGATCTGGGATTGTGTTCTTCCTTCTTTTTGCATTAACCTTGTTCTTGATTTAAGTATTTCTAAGATCCATTCATCTTTAACCTTATGCATGCATGCTAATACATCTAGTTAATCATTCATTCATACGCTAATCATTAACAGAAAGTAAATACTCAGTAAACATCACACAGAACACAAGTTTTACCATGGTTCACCCCCTCCTGGGGCTACGTCCACAAATATCTGGCTTCTCTGCTCTTTTATTTAATCTGTTGAAAGTCTCGGGTTGCGCGCATTACATCTCGGTAATACAATCAAGCTAAAGGAAAGAATCCTTTATGAGGCGGACTAGATCACAACAGGATCTGAATCCTGAGACCTAACCCTCAAGGAATCACCTATTTGACTCTTCTACAGGACTTATTATACTTGAAAACATAGATCATCTTCTACTACAAGCAGCCAAAAACACCAACAACCCTCTAGACCTCCTAGGTCTTTATTTATACAATTTTACAGGCTTATAATCGTTACAATCCTTAAAAAAAAACCCAACCCTATCATGGTTAGGATTCCCTACCTACTTTCCATGTTGCATTTCCTCATGCATGTTGTTTTTCCTTCTTTTCTTGCATGTTGTTTTCTTGCCATTCGTTGTGTGTGCTCCAAAATTAGCTCTTCCTTTACAAAAATATTTCTTTCCTCGAGATAGATCCTTCTCCAAAATTAGGCTTGCGCCCAAAATAGACTTCCTTTCTCAAAATAGGCATGTGCCCAACATAGGAGAAGAACTGATGGGGATAGATTATGACCTACCTAATACCCATATATTCTCGATCAACGCTACCACAAATAATTTATAAGAAATAGTACAATTTTTGGAGGAGGGGAGGGCTCCATAAGATCTTCCGACAAATAAAAATAAGGTCCTAGCGTTAAAGGTAGTGTCATTCACTCTCATGAATGGATACTTGTATAATGTAGGACCCTATGATAAATTAAGGAGATGCACTCTAGAACGCGAAAGAGAAGGCATAATGGATGAAGCTCACATTGGGTCCACATGAGTCCATTATCAAGTCGTGCCAATAGTGCGGAAGATTCTTCAGGAAATCCATTGGTGACCAAATTTACATAAAGATTGTCGAACAAAAGTAAAGAAATGCAACATTTTTCATCAGATGGGTCAACCTTATATGTGGAAAAATGATAGGCCTTTACACTCGGTAAACCCTAGTCTACCATTTGAAATTTGGGATATCAACTTTCTCGATCCATTTCCAAAGAGAGATAAATAAATTATCATCTTCGTCGAGTATCTAAAAAAATGGGTTGATGCATAGCCGACCGAATCATGTACAAAGGAAACTCCAGCTAAATTCATATATGAAAAAATAGTGACAAGATTTGGATGCCCCTTAACCAAATCAACGATCAAGAAACTCACTTTGTTAATGGGACAATCCAAATCCTCTTGAATAAATTCTCAATCGACCATAGGAAAACATTGGCATGTCGTCCTCAAGCTAATGGTGTAATCAAATACTCTAAGAAGCTTCTTCACAAGGGACTTATAAAAATATGTGCAACCGATAGAGATGATTGGAATGATAAGGTCATTGGAGTACTTTAGGCGTATAGGACTACATGTAAAATATTGACCAGCCAGATGCCTTTAAACTTGCATATGGCCAAGATGTTGTAATCCCTTTACACTTCTATACAAATGAAGAAAGGGTAGCATCTATCCTTCGATATGACCTCACATTGAACACACAAGAACACTTCTACCAATTGAATAAACAAGAAGAAGAAAGGGTCATTTCTCTCCATCATTAGGAAGTCAAGAAACACTAGCAAAAAGCATGTCATTACTGACACTTGAAAAGAAAATATATGAAAACATGATATTTGGTGTTAATGTATGACATTTGAGTCAAAGGAAAGCCTCAGAAGATTGAAACTATCTAGTTGCATCCATACATTGTTGAATATATCTGACCTACATGCGCAGTTCAATTGAGAACATTGCAAGGGAACCCATTTCAAAAAGTGGTCAATGGGGCCCGTCTAAAAAATTATAATGCATTGCAACCAAGATGCATGTTGGTGAAAACCTCTTCAGAGGCACCAATAGGCATCGACTAGGATAAAAACCACTTGTGACAGCCTATGTCAAGTCATAAAGCTTATTGAAAAAACAAAAGAGACATAAAAGAAGAATAAAAAAACAAAAAGACTAATAAGAAAATAAAAGAAAGAAAAAATAAATAAATATCAAAAGAAATAATAATAATCTCAAATAAAGAAAATGATTATGAAGAGTTAGGTATGGAACTATCAATTGGCAAGGAACTAGTTAACAAATCATTATCGACCATGAACCAACAAGAAGCACAATTTCACAACCATTGCCTCAAAGAAAAATGAAGAAAGTCCAGAGCTCTTGGACAACATGTTAACCAATAAAAATAATTCAATAGAAATTACCACTTCGAAACGAGATCTTCGTCAATTCTTGAACAAGCGGGAAAGAGAATCAAGTGAGCACGAAATATTTAAATCAAGCAAGCATGAAATATTTAAATCAAGAAATCATGAACTCAATAAATCAAACGAGCGTGATCATCATCAATTTGACCAACATAAAACATGTGACCATGGAAAAAGAGCATGAACAAAGTCGACAAGAAAAAAAACTGACCTAGTTGATCGGTCCGACCAAAGATCTCAGATCGACCAGAAGGACCAATTCAACCATACTACACAAGTTAGCCAAATTACTAGATCCAACCAAAAAGAAAGGGCCGACCAAGTTGGAAAAATTCATCAAAAAAGCGAAATTGACTCAATCGAAAGCCCTGAACAACACACAAATTTTGACTCCACCAAAACCCGACCAGACTTTTTCGATCATCATCTACCAATCGGTACCTCTGAATACTCAGTCAAACAAGTACTAACACCCGCCATAAATGTCGAAGCATGTGAATCACCAATCCCAATGTTTGAAATTAATTCTCCCCATATCATCCCACCTATACATACCAGTGATGCTTATGATTTTGTCACTTTTCTTTTTACTCCTGAGCGATCGAACAACGAAAATCCAAACCCTAAAATTGATCATTTGAATTTCATGCTCCCAAATCCAACAGATTAGCTCGACCAAGAATACTCTGAAATCATGTTGATAATGAGGGGACAAGTTCAAGACTCGTTGGTGGAACCAATGACTAAAAACAAATTGGACAGGGCATTCATAACCGAATTATAAATAAGAATGCATAACAACAAACAAGCCCACATGGAGGAAATTCCATGGAGGATTTGAAGGAAGAGACCACTAATGTTATTATCAGTTGGTACCATGACAACCATTTACATATTGACAACCCATTCTACATCATAGGTGGTTTAATTCACATAATTACAAGGTTATCGCAAGGAGGAGATTCAGTTCTTAAAACTTCCAACATAGTTGACTAGATGCAACACCTCACAAGGGTGACCACAACAAAGAATTCCAAGGGTTTTCTCATCCAAAAGGTCGTAGAGCAGCGTGCCAAATGGACCTATATCATTTTTTCATTGTGCTTCACTGTTTCAAGTTGGGCATCGTATGTTAAACTCACAATGTTGGAACCTATTAGTCGAATTCAAGAAAATGGGGTAAGATTTAATTGGTCGAAGAACTTAGCAAATATCATCAATAGTAATTGCAAAGAATGTTAGTATCATGGAAGAGAAATTATATTCCCATTTCTCCTCATCTAGATAACCATGATTCAGATAAGTCCGATTGATGAAGCCATATTCATAGCAAAAAGAATAGTGACCATGGAGAATTATCAATTTTTTGCACCTAGTGGAGCTGGTTCGTCGGACTCCCTCTCGAATGACGTAATGTTCAAAAATTGGGTTTGGAGTATTAAGAATGTCTCTCATAGATGGAGGGTCAAATAGGTAGTACATGATTTTGCCTCGGGTCCAAAACACTTAGCCTACCGGCCGACACGACTGCAAATTTTTGAAGAGTTAGAAAGGTAGACTGATATTGAATTTCCAATCCCTCTAGAAGTCTTGGAAGAAAATTTGGCCCTCACAACGCCCCTTACAGATGTAGAATAGGAAGAAGAAAAGAAGGTTGAGCTATACACCATACATTTTTTTGACATCCAATATAATCAAGTTGGGTCTCTTGTGAATCAAACTCCAGTTAAGAGAAACAAATGAGAAATGGCGACATCAGTAAAAGATAAACAATCGGTCGAGTTGAATGCACATCCAATCGACATCAACTGGAAAGGAATTTTCAAAGATGATCAATCGATCAATTTTGATGACCCAGCAAGGAAAGAATATTTTGATAATATTGCTACAAAAATACTCCAATAGGTTGAAGAAAAAGGCAAAGTTAACTGAAGAGAGGAAACTACAAATCGACAGATTATGAAATCTAATGTCGGGTCTGCATATAAAGAAGTATGGATCAAATCAAATCAAATCACGCTAAATTTGCAAGAGCTAAGGAAACCATAGAGAAACAAATGGAAACAAGGCGACAAAAGAAGCAAAGGCTAGAGGATCAGCAAGACGGTTAAGCATTGGTCGGATTAACTCTACTCGACATGGTCGACCAAAACCAACTAGCACAGTTTATCCTTTCAACCCTATTCCTAGAAAGTAAAGAACAAGGCAATACACCATTGACCTAACAAGAGAATATCCACCAGTCAATCTGACCACAATTGTAGAAGAGAGAGGGTCGGTCAAAAACCCCCCAGCACAACCAAGCATAAAAAGGAGGGATAATATTGAAGACTCCTCTAAAGAGATAGTGTCGGATCAAACCAACGAAGCAAAGGTTGATAACATGATCGAAGTAATTGAGCTAGATCTCCTTGACTCAAAAGAAAATAGATAGTCGACTCACATTGACAAAAAAAACTAGGAGAAGTTGAATCACCCAACCAACTTGACTCACCCAGTCAAGTCGACTCACCCAATTGATTCAAATCACACAAAGTAGAGAAACAATAGTTGTCTCACCTAGATGAGTCGACTCACATACACAAAGGAAAACATGAGAAACATAATATGGAGGGTCAAGGAGAGTATCATCAACATGACTTAGAGGAGATTCATTTATTAGGAAATTTAGTCCACAGTAAATATCCAATACAACTAGTGTCGAGTAAGCATTTTGTCCCTCATCATACCAACCAAAGAGCAACAAAAATATAGCAAAAACGACAAACTGACAAGGAGCATCGAGAAGTCTCAAGCCTGCAAGATACAACAGAACATTCAAATGTGTAGGACAAGAGTGAACCAATACTAACCAATGACCAATTGATGATTTGAATTCCCTAAAAGAGTAGTCAACTAGAAATTAACCATCTAAAAAAAATCATGGGAAAGATCTTGAGAAGAACCTTGAGAAAGACTCTTAGAAGAACCCTGAGAAAGATCTTGAGAAGGGCCCCAAGAAAGATCATGAGAAGAATTATGATAAAAATCTTGAGAAGGATTCGGAGAAGAATTATCATAAAAATACTGAGAAGTATTTGGACAAGGATCCTAAGAAAAATCTGAAGAAGATAGCTGAAAAGGATAATGATACACAACAACAACAATCAAAATGAAAAATAAATAATAAAAAGAAGAATACAGCCCACCACAAAGAAACCACATCCACTGTTACAACTTTCACAGCCTTCATGCATGTCAAAACATCTGACCCCACAACAAAAATGGTATTTGACCCCTTTGTCGCATCTGACTATCAATTTTTTTTATCTCTATAATGAAGTCGCCAAGAGTCAGTAGCCAGATGGAAGCGCATAATGAAGGATGGGTATACACTGAGAGAGAGAAAACACAAATAATAGGAAACATTTCAAAGTTGCATCAATATAATGAAAGAGAAACTCGACTTGGAGCCACCAACTGAGGAAGCCTACCAACTCGACACTTTTATGAAATTTTTCGAGCAAGTAGTCGAGACGAATTTGCAAGGGCAACAGGAAATTCATCGATTGAAGGAGGTGAACAAGAAGATAAATCAATAACACGCCCAAAATATTGCAGGGAATAAAAAACCAATGATTGATCAGACTGCAGTCATCCTCTATTTAGAGTATTAAAAATTTAAGGAAATCTGACAGACCATAGATGGAGTAATTGATCAAGTTGCCACAATGAACACTATAGTAAGTAATTGGTCGGCTTACTTTGCTTCAACATTCAACAAGCTCAAAGATGAGAAAAGTGTGTTGGATGATTTGACAAAGAAGAAGAATATGACACTCGAATCCAAGATGAGGACAGCTCTTGCCACACAAATCTACAAGGAAAAGGATCTTGAAGTGCATCTCACACAACAAGAGAAAGAATGGGTTGGAGAATGAAAGAATGAGCGGTTATAAATAGAAAAATTTGTGGAACTCGATCATGTCATTAAAAAGATACAACAAGCTGAGGAAAATTTCAACCCTGAATCGACCACAGTACATAACACTTCCATTATAGAGTAGTTGGGTTACCTCACACAGATGAAAACACTTCGATTTTAGGCTCAATACTCAATTGAGGAGTGGTACACTTTTTCCCAATATCTGCATTGACTCACTCTGCATATTTACCAAACTTCTTTTGAGAACTTTCCACAGCATCCAACACAACAACATCGGTTGAGTCCAACCTCTCTTTATCAATAAAGATTTCAATTTTTTATTCCAAGTGTATTTGATTCAAATTTTCCAACTACTAGCCACCACTTAGCAACGCTAGAAGTCGAAGTTGAGGGAACACATGCATCACAAATAGACAAAGGTGTCACAACATTGGAACCAGAAGTGCACCTATATAAATGGCCTGAGATAATTGTTGAAATAATGTAACTGCGAAGAGCATTCTTATTATTATTGGATTAAATCCCCATTGCGGATTAATCATGTCATTATTATTATTATTATTGTTATTGGATTAATCCCCATTGTGGATTA
>SNQJ01S0021957.1:30944-41930 GCA_010110895.2 Picea sitchensis
GCTCAAATTTACGGAAGAGTAGAAACCCTCCACCATTTTCTAATTCACGTTCAAATAAACCCCTCACATTCACGTGTACTGAAATATTTTTTGTTATTAATATTTTTTTTAAATGTCATGTGTCAACTCTTTCAGACCAAAATTGGTCTATTAGATATAAAAAAAAAAAAATACTTAAGATGGACATTAGTTTGAACTCCATTTTTAGCACTAAAAAAATTGCAACCAAAATTATAAATAAATTCACACTTTAATATGAGATTTAATATATTTATAATATAAAATTCTCCTTTAAGATTAAAATTAATATCATATTATAAAATTTCATAAAGTTAATATATTCATAACATAAAATTTTCATTTAGTATTAGAATTTAACATGATATTATAAAATTTAATAAATTTTATATATTCTTAATATAAAATTCTCATTTAATATTAGAATTTAATATGAGGACATGTGCACTAAGTTGATGGACAAAAAAACTGGCAACGGGGTGAGCACAAACATGCTTATGTAGGAACACATGCGCATTCTTGCAAATGCGCACCTATTCCTAATATGACAGGCTCTAAAAAACTCGAATTTCCACCCAAGATGGCACATAGGCTCCTCGACAAGAACCTGCATGCATTCCTAGGAATGTGCACATGCTCTAGGAATGCATGTGCATTCTTGTTGGGTTTGTGGCCCTTTTTTTTCCCATTCCACCACCATGGTGCGCATTTGATCCGGATTTTATGAGAAGAACGAAATGACTACAGATTATTAACAGGTGCTTAACACAAAATAACAGAGATACAGTAAAAGTGGTTTTCTATTCAATAAGGAAATAAGCTGAAACTGTAAAATGCAGCAGAAACAAGCTTGTTGGAATGGTGGCGGTGTATCTCTGAGAAGAGATGTGACGAATGCGCTCATTCGCAAGAAGATTATTACAATGAGGCTTTGAAGGCATTTTTTCAATAAACAGGAATGCCAACAACCCTAGACATCCAAAAACCTAACCCTAGGAGATGAAGCGCCAAAAGTCATGTGGGCCCCATTTGGGTAAGTTAGTACATCAAATTCTCGGGGTCGTAACGTTTGCATACGATCTTCGTTTTAGGCATATGATAGCCCATTGGAAAGGTATCGTCAAGGAGATTCATTTTGGGGGATCAATCGTGCCTTTGGCTATCATTGAGAATCTCTATCCCGAAAAACCTTCATTTAGGCCCCCAAAATGGCCCCAGAAGTGAAAACTACTAAAAATAGTAAATTGCCAAAATTTTCAGAAAACTGTTTTGAGCTAGTTGGAAGAGGTGGGTGGCCACCGATATCCACCTGGATAAATCCTCCCTCCTTATGAAGCAATGGTCTCCATTGCGTTGAGTTCCCCCATCAGATGAGGAAATTTCTACTGAATTTGGCCCTGGGTGAGCCACTTGCCTTGGTGCAGGAGTTACCTTGCTTTGACGACTCGATAAAGCTGGATCCTTTGGTGTCGAGTGCAATTGATCTATGTGTCCACAATCTGATCATTGGATGCCTGTTGTATGCAGTCGAGGTTGAGCTCTATTGGTGTCAGCTACTCAGCTACATCTGAGGTGTCCAATAATGGTGGGAAATAAGGGCGCAGGAGATCCACGTTGAACACTGGGTGCAGGCCAAGGAAAGGAGGAATGTTGAGCTCAAAAGAACTATCCCCCATGGCCTTGGTGATGGTGTATGGCCCATAACAGAGTGGGCGAAGATTTTGATGGGGTCTTGTAAGGCGTTCTTTCTGTAAGTGCAACCAAACTTTGTCACCCACCTGAAACTTATGTGGCACCCGATGTTGATCATGGTGTTGCTTGTACTTGTCGTTGGACTTACGTAGGATATATTGAACCTGTTGGTGGATGTGTTGAATCTGCTCAATGAACCGGGTGGCTTTGTCAGCTTCGGTTGGAGCAGGAGATAAGTTAGTCGAGGTAATCGCAAGGGGAAGTGCAACATCTATGCGACCTAATGGTTAGAATCCCAACCCCACCTGAAAGGGGTTGTGGCTAGTTGAGCTATGTAGGGCTCGATTGTAGTTATGTTGGACATAGGGAAGGCTCTCATCCCATGTGAGAGGGTGCTTTTAATTATACATTCGAAGGATATGCACAATCATTCGATTGACGACCTCAATTTCGCCATCTGTCTAGGGGTGGAAGGTCGTGGATTTGGTGAGCTTGGTGTCCAGCAGTGACAAGAGGCCCGACGAGAATGTGCTGAGAAATCGACTATCCCGATTTGAGACAATGGTTTGTGGGATTCCAAAATCTACCCAGACTCGTTCAAAGAAGAGCTTGGCAGTGGCCTCTGTTGTGATGCTCTTCTTGCAGGAAACCAGAATCGCCATCTTAGAAAAGCGATCAACAACCACAAAAACACAGTCATTTCTCGGCTTGGTGGACATGAGGCCCGACATGTAGTCCATTCAGATGGATTCCCATGGCCTATCAGGAGTACGAATAGGGGTGTACAGGCCTGGTTTCTTAGTGGTCGGTTTGGCAATAACGCAGGCAGTGCAGGACCTGATATACTTGCTGACCTCCTATCAAAGTTTCGGCCAGTAGAAATGTTTTTGTAGAATCGCCACTATCTTTTCGACGCCGAAGTGTCCTGCCACCCGACTGCAGTGGCTTCCCAGATCATCTTCGCTCGCTCACTTGATGGAACATAGATATGGCCCAGACGACACAACAACCCATCCTGAAGATGGAAATTATCGACAATTGTGTTTGCACCCAACATTTGGTAGGTGGTGGTGAAGTCTGAGTCTGTCTCATAGAGTTGGGGCCATCCAGAGGTCTCATGGTCGCAGGAGTCTATCACTGTGGTGAGTGTCGCGACTGGCGGTCTGCTGAGGCAATCGACGATGTGATTGGTGCTTCATGTTTTATACTTGATGTTGAGGTGGAATTGTTGCAAGTATGTGGACCACTTTTGATGGCAATCATTATGCAATTTTCCTTATGTCTGCATGAACTGCAGTGGCTTATGATCATTGTGGATGATTGTCTCCTTCCCAAGAATGTAATGTCTCCACTGGAAACAGGCTTGCACAATGGATTACATTTCTTTATCGTAAGTAGGGTACTTACGGACAACATTTGATAGTGTCTCACTATGATAGGCCACGGGGTGGTCGTGCAGAGTGAGAACGGCGCCCACCACATAGTATGAAGCATCTGTCTTGATCTCAAAGGGATGTTGCAGGTCTGGTAGTGAAACTACTGGGGTTGAGAAAAAGCGTTGCTTCAAATCGTCGAATTCTTGTCGTTGGGACCGGCCCCATGCAAATTTTTCCTTACCACCACCCCTGGTTAATTGGCTAAGGGCCCATGCAATATGGGAGAATCCCAACACGAACCTGCGGTAGAAATTGGCAAGGCTTGAGAAGCTCTGAAGCTCAGTGAGTGTGGTTGGGGCTAGCCATTCACGAATGACTTGGATCTTGGTTGGATCCACATGTACGCCATGTTGATCAATTATGTAGTTCAGGTAATGGATCCTATCCATGCCGAAGGAGAATTTTTCCAAGTTGGCATATAGCTTGTGTTGTCGCAGGGTGTGCAAAACCTGTTGAATATGATGCAAGTGTTCGGCCCAAGTCTTGTTGTAAATGAGAATGTCATCCAGATACACCACTACAAAATTATTGGTGAATGATCGCAAGATATCGTCCATCATCCTCATGAAAGTGGTTGGAGCATTTTTCAAACCAAAGGGCATGACCAACCATTCAAAAAGGCCTTCCTTTGACTTGAAGGCGGTTTTCCATACATCTGTTAGTTCTATCAGGACCTAGTGGTAGCCAGACTTCATATCAATCTTACTGAAGTATTTTTCCCCCATGAGTTGATCAAGGAGGTCGTCGATTCGGGGAATCGGGTACCGGTTTCTGACTGTGATTTTATTCAGAGCCCGGTAATCAATGCAAAGTCGCTAGGTTCCATCTTTATTCTGTACCAGCATGATTGGGCTCCCGCAATGTAATGAACTGGGACAGATGTGCCCCTTGTGGAGCAGTTCTTGGATATGTCGCTTGATCTCCTCATTCTCTAACAGAGAGCGGCAATAGACTGGCCCATTAGGAAGCGGTGCACTGGGGGTCAGATCGATGGGGTGCTTGACCTGGCAGTGCAGAGGTACCTCAGTAGGTGAGGAGAAGATATCTGAGTATTCTTCCATGACCTTATCTACTTGCTTATGTTGTGTGGAGAGGTCGGTCGCAGAGACCCTGGATGTGGCTATGATATTTCGCTTATTCTAAGAGCGAATCATGAAGAATAAAAACTTCCCCGTCTGAGAGAGGACCTTCCTGCATTTCTTAGCAGAGTCAAGGAAATAGCACTAGGTGGGACTTCCTCGAGTATCCTGTACAATTTCTTGGTCAAAGTAATAATAACACTATGAGGCCTAGACTCATATACAACATGACATTTCCATAAATAAGGTTGGCCCAAAAGAACATCAAAAACTTTGAGAGGAGAAACATCACACAATACCTCGTCTTTGAAGGGCTTGATGTCGTATAATAGTCAGCACTGTTGGCTGACACGGATATCGCTTCCTTGGCGGAGCCATCCAATGGTGTAGGGTTGTGGGTGTGGTGTTGTTGGCAGGGCCAGCCGCTTGACGACCTCTGCTAAGATTAGTTTCTTCTGGCTACCGCTATCCATGATGAAGTGTAGTGGGGTGCCTTTTACCCACATCTGTGAATGGAAGAGGCATTCTCCTTCTTCTGTCTCATTTGGTTCACCAGGATGGAGCTTGGTGGTAGCAACGGTGGCATTGGGTTCCGCATCAATGATCTGTCTTCTCCTTTTTGGTTATGGCTCAGAGTCTGAACCCGCATCTGAGTCAGAGGATTTCACTTCGGCCACCAGCGACTGCTTTGAGCGGCAGTCAGCAGTGTTATGCCAAGGGATCTTATGGAAGTCATACCACTTCCCGGTATCTTTCTTTGTCTTTCCAGTGTCCTTCTTTGCTTGCAGCTTGGACTGATTGTCCTGATATTGTCCATCTTTGCTCTGTCCTTTGTTCTGTGGGTTGGGGCCGCCCTTTATTGGATTTTGTTGTGAGGGGTTCCCAAGACCAAATTGTCGCATCTTCTGTTTGAGATTCTGCTCGATTTTGATGGCATATTGGTAGGCCGCGCCCAAGGATGAGATGTCCAAAAATTCCATTTTGGTCTGGATGTATCTATGCAGAGCATCACGATATTTGAGCACCAGATGTCGCTCTGAATCTTTGATACCCAGCTTGGTGCACAAGGTATGAAAGATACTCATGAAATGGATGAGAGAACCCCTCTGGTCGGAGATTCCTTCGGCCTGGAGTTGGAACCTGGAACTCCTCTGGGTAGAGATTCCCTCGGCGGCCTGGAGATGGAGGGCGGCCAGGCGGTGGTTGAAAATCGAGTGGAATCTCTACTTATGACGAAACACGTTCATAGAGCTCATTGGCTTGGCCAATTCATTCTCGATTGAAATACGTAGATTGAACCAAAATTCATATCTCTGGAAAGGTAAATGTGCACTTGTGGATCTGTACAGTCAATAACAAAATCTTTTTATTTTCATTTTTGTTGGTCCGTAATTTGATGACATCCTCCCTGATGGATGAAGAAATTTCCCTGCAAACGTTATCCACCTTCAGAAGAGGGGCTAAATAAATTATAAGATCGATTATAATAAAATTATTTAGTTTGATACTACCATACTTTGTAATGTGTATTTAAAACTAGCACAGCCATATAATTGTGGTTGATCAAGGCCGAAAGGCCGATAAGATGAAAATAATCCTTAAAAGAATATATTAAATTTTATTATTGATTAACAAATAAATGGTTGAGCTTCATTTATCTGGTGTTAATATTTTAATTTTTGTTAATCACTTAGGTGGCAATCAGTTAGCTATCAAAGTAATNTGTGTGACTACTAAGAATATTCCAGCCATATTTAATCCTGTCCATAGAAAAATTATTAAGCACTAAACCCCTATTAAATGTGCCCATTGTCAATAGGTATACGCCTTTCAACGTAATTATATATGGTAGATTTTAAAATGGGAAATTGATTTTATATGATAAAAGTTAAATAGGAGTCGTGTAGTGATAAATTTGTAAGTAAAATTATAAACTCAAAGAATTCATAGGAATCTTTCTTTAAAATATGTGAAAAATATAAATTATATATATATATATATATATGAGATTATTTTTTAAATCAAAATATAAATTAAAAAGTAAAAAATAAAAATTGGAAGATTATTCTTAAAAATTTTAATAAATATATGAAAATTTTAAAAAGGACATATTCATTTAAATATATATAAAAAAGTTATTTTTTTCAAATAAATTTTAATATAAGCAAAAAATTTATGCAATAAAAAATTGTTATTTTGAAAAATGTTTTGAAAATTTGTAAAATAAAAAATAAATATATGGTGAAAAAAGTGTTTTTAATTTTTATTTTTTTTTAATTATAATTATGGCAAAAAAATCCATTCCTTTAAATAAAATAAAATAAAAACTGAAAAAAAATAATATATATATATATATATATATTATGTTGTCTTAATACATGGTATTAAGATCATGTTATCATATTCAAAATTGTTGTCTTGTCTTAATACCTTTAAGACAATATTGTCAATAAATAAATTTGATGGCCTTCCAATTTCAATTATGTTGCTATTTTTCATTAAGAGTTATTGTATTTTTCTATTACCTTTTCATTTAAAACAATATTGTCAACAAAACTTTTGTTATTTCAAAGTCATATCTCAATATTTTTCAATGTGAGAATATTATTTTGTCATTATTTGGTTTAGGTGGTTCTATGAATACTTTTTATACCAAAAAAAAATGGACTTAATAGACACAAATTTTGCATTTTACATTTTCTATATAATTTTTGAAAACTTTTTAATGCATTTTTTTTTTATTTTAACAATAAAATAATTAAAATAAGTTAAAAAAAAAAATTAAATAAATCAAATAACACAAAAATAGAATATCCAACCAAAAAAAATTATAATAATGAAAAAACTCTTATTTTTATGAATAAGACAACTTCATCTAATAAAATATCTTACTCTTAATTTATGTATTTAAAAAATTAACTATAAAACAAAAAATTTAAAATTAAATCAAAATTTTAATACACAATACTAAATTAAAAGTTCCACATATTACCCATTACCCTCCCTGACATATCACCCCACCCCATTATACCCCTCTCCCACATGATCTCTCATGTATCACCCCACCCCATTACCCCACTCCCCTAGTATCCCCCACTTCATTACCCCATTCTCATGTGTACCCTCATCCCATTATCGTACTCTTTATATTACTCCATGTAGTATCTCCAAAGTACATAATGCCAACATGTATTATCTCCAAAGTACATAATGCCAACATAGATATGTCTTAAATTTTGATCTATTTTATGTCGAGAGGAATCAAATCTTTCTAGGTGCAACTCTTTCCAGAAAACTTTTTAATTTAAAAAAAAAATCACCTCAATGCATGATAGATGCAGAGTTTTGTGTGTGTATGAGAGAGAGAGTGAACTCCATGTTAAGCATGTGTTAGCCATAATAATGTTTTTGCTTTCAATTGTGTGTGTGATAATAATTAATGCTTGGTGTATTGGACCTTAAGAAGGTAAGGGATTACTCGGAATTTTTTAAAATTTCATTTGTGTCCCAAATTCCTATTTATTATTATCATTATGGTTTCTATCCCTAACAATAGCATTTTGGTTTCCAATTACTACTCATTTGTCTTCCTTCCTGGATTCTTTTACCGTTTGGACTTCCTTCCTTAATTCAATGTGGTCTTCTAGAATGAGGTCTTAATTTATAAATATTCTCGACCCTTTTAAGCTTGGACATTTACTGAGTATGCCATATTTATGGTCATTACAACCTACTTTGATACTTATCAACTTATCTTTATGTTTGATTATTTTTCCCACCCTCTTTGCTTCTATGATGTAAATTGTTTCAATTTGTTATTTATTTTTTAGTTCTTCTTTTACTGTTGATAGAGTGTCCTCGTATTGTTGTTCTTTTATACTGAAAATTATTAGGTTCAAGGCTCATTTTTTATGTTCATGATACAAATCGATTAGCTTATTCATTTCATATTTGATGGATTTGATGTCCAATTTATTTTCCAAACTAATTAGGGCCAAATTGTTACTTAGTTTTTCTTCTAGTTCTTTAATCTTATGTGACATGCTGAGATTTCCTTCGACCTCTCCTTCTTGGTTTGATTGTTTTTGTTTTTCCATTTCTTATATTCTAGTCACCATTTTCTGCAACCGAGTCTCAAACACTAATATTCTATTCTCTATGTGTGTCTAAATATTGTCTTCTAAAAATGTTATCAAACATAGCATTGCCTCTATCTCTCTTTGGAGTTTCACTTCTCTCGCTAGTATCATTTTCTCTAATGATTCTATATGTTCATAAAGACTCTATAGCGTGACTTTTCTAGGCCTCCCTTTCATAGGTTGAGATTTTGGAGTATGTGGTTAAGTGCTCATATTGAAAAGAAAAGATAATAACTAAGAGAAAGAACTTATGCACATGATTTACCAACCACTAGGTATAAACCTCCATTCAGATTTACCATAAAGTAGAAACCCTTCAACATTCAAATTCACCACGGGTATAAACCTTAGCTCAAATTTACGGAAGAGTAGAAACCTTCCACCATTTTCTAATTCATGTTCAAATAAACCCCACATTCACGTGTACTGAAATATTTTTTGTTATTAATATTTTTTTTAAATGTCATGTGTCAACTCTTTGAGACCAAAATTGGTCTATTAGATATTAAAAAAAATTACTTAAGGTGGACATTAGTTTGAACTCCATTTTTAGCACTAAAAAAATTACAACCAAGATTATAAATAAATTCACACTTTAATATGAGATTTAATATATTTATAATATAAAATTCTCCTTTAAGATTAAAATTAATATCATATTATAAAATTTCATAAAGTTAATATATTCATAACATAAATTTCTCATTTAGTATTAGAATTTAACATGATATTATAAAATTTTATGAAGTTTATATATTCTTAATATAAAATTCTCATTTAATATTAGAATTTAATATGAGGGCATGTTCACTAAGTTGATGGACAAAAAAATTGGCAACGGGGTGAGCACAAACATGCTCATGTAGGAACACATGTGCATTCTTGCAAATGCGCACCTATTCCTAATATGACAGGCTTTAAAAAACTCGAACTTCCACCCAAGATGGCACATAGGCTCCTTGACAAGAACCTGCATGCATTCCTAGGAATGTGCACATGCTCTAGGAACGCATGTGCATTCTTGTTGGGTTTGTGGCCTTTTTTTTTCCATTCCACCACCATGGTGCGCATTTGATCCGAATTTTATGAGAAGAACGAAATGACTACAAATTATTAACAGGTGTTTAACACAAAATAACAGAGATACAGTAAAAGTGGTTTTCTATTCAATAAGGAAATAAGTTGAAACTGTAAAATGCAGCGGAAACAAGCTTGCTGGAATGGTGGTGGCTTATCTCTGAGAAGAGATGTGACGGTTGCGCTCATTCGCAAGAAGATGATTACAATGAGGCTCTGAAGGAATTTTTTCAATAAACAGGAATGCCAAAAACCCTAAAAATCCAAAAACCTAACCCTAGAAGATGAAGCACCAAAAGTCATGTGGGCCCTGTTTGGGTAAGTTAGTACATCAAATTCTCGGGGTCATAACACTTGCATACGATCTTCGTTTTAGGCGTATGATAGCCCGTTGGAAAGGTATCGTCGAGGAGATTCATTTTGGGGGATCAATCATGCCTTTGGATTTAATTGAGAATCTCAATCCTGAAAAACCTTCATTTAGGCCCTCAAAATGGCCCCGGAAGTTAAAACTGCTAAAAATAGTAAATTGCCAAAATTGTCATAAAATTGTTTTGAGCCAGTTGGAAGAGGTGGGTGGCCACCAATATCCACCTGGATCAATCCTCCCTCCTTAGGAAGCAATAGTCTCCATTGCGTTGAGTTCCCCCATCAGATGAGGAAATTTCTACTGAATTTGGCCCCGGGTGAGCCACTTGCCTTGGTGCAGGAGCTGCCCTGCTTTGACGACTCGATAAAGCTAGATCCTTTGTTGTTGAGCACCCTTGATCTATTTGTCCACAATCTGATCACTGGATTCTTGTTGTATGTATTTGGGGTTGAGCTCTATTAGTGTTAGCTTCTCTGCTACGTCTGAGGTGTCCAATAATGGTGGGAAATAAGGGTGAAGGAGATCCACGTCGAACACTGGGTGTAGGCCAAGGAAAGGAGGAATGTTGATCTCAAAAGAATTATCCCCCATGGCCTTGGTGATGGTGTACGGCCCATAACGGAGTGGGCGAATCTTCCGATGGGGTCTTGTAAGGCATTATTTCTGCAAGTGCAACCAAACTTTGTCGCCCACCTGAAACTTATGTGGAACCCGATGTTGATCATGGCGCTGCTTGTACTTGTCGTTGGACTTATGTAGGATATCTTGAACCTGTTGGTGGATGTGTTGGATCTTCTCAATGAACCGGGTGGATTTGTTAGCTTCTGTTGGAGCAGGAAATGAGTCGGTCGAGGTGACCGCAAGGGGAAGTGCAACATCTATGGGACACAATGGTTGGAATCCCAATCCCACCTGAAAGGGGTTGTGGTTGGTTGAGCTATGCAGGGATCAATTGTAGCTATGTTGTACATAGGGAAGGCTCTCATCCCATGTGAGAGGGTGCTTTTAATTATACATGCGAAGGATATGCACAATCATTCGATTGACAACCTCGGTTTGGCCATCTGTCTGGGGGTGGAAGGCCATGGATTTGGTGAGCTTGGTGTTCAGCAGTGACCAGAGGCTCGATGAGAATGTGCTAAGAAATCGATTGTCCTGATTTGAGATAATGGTTT
>SNQJ01S0021957.1:46477-87714 GCA_010110895.2 Picea sitchensis
GTGCAACTACAATTAAAGGGCATAATGAACGGTTCTAGCCTACATACAAATATAACACTAGAAATGTAATAATTCAATTTTTAAGGCTTACTAAGGGGTTTTATACATAACATGGAGCTTAACAGTGTTGGTTCATTTTGACTTCTAACAAATCCATGTTGTTGGAGATATCTATGAATTCTTGAATACCTAGTTGTAGGATCTTTTTTCAACCCATACAATTCCTTCTTCAATTTACAGAAAAAAATGGATTTTCCTTGTACTTCAAGATAAATGGTTGTTGAGCATAAACTTCTTCCTCAATGTAGATTTTCAAGAATGTTAATTTTACATTCATTTGAATAACTAATACCCACTTGTGATGTGTTTCTAAAGCTAACATTGTTCATATTGTATCCCATTCAACAATTGGTGCAAATGTTTCTTCATGATCTGTAATTCTATAGAATTTTACATATAATTTGGAAACCAACCTCACCATATGCATTTCAATTATGTCATCATTCTTGTGCTTATTTTTATATATCCATTTTACTTATTCACTTTTTTATCCTTCATAATTTCCACAAACTCCCAATTTTCATTCATCTCAATTTCCCTAGTTTCATCCTTTAATTCTTTACACAAAAATTTGTATTACACTAAATCTTCATAAAGTCCTAATGTAACTTGAGTTTCAAAAAATAAAGAAAATTTAACAATCTTATTTGTATCGTCTTGATTAAAATGTTCTTTGATAATTTTCTCGAAGAATTTTTATGATCTGGGTGGATATTGGTGGCCACCCACCTGTTCTAAATACAAACTGGCTCATCTTGATGGGTTGTAGTTCATCACATTTCTCTAGAATGGGGAAATTTCTTTGTAATTGTGGGTTCTGCACTTACAGGGATGTCCTAAAGCCCTACACAACATCCAGGTGGATATTGGTGGCCGCCAACCTATTCCAACTGGCTTTTTTTTGGAAGTTTTCATGTCAATACATCTTTTTGTACTTCCAGGGCCGTTTTGGGGATCTAAACATTGTTTCCTTCGCTTGTCGCAATCAAACTATAGACGGAGTCAGATTTTGATGGCATAATGTGTAGTTCTCGAAAAACAATTCTAATGGGCTATCACACACCTAAAAAGAATATAGTATGCAAAAGTTACGACTCCAGGAAGTTAATGTACTAACTTACCCCAACAGGGCCCACATGACTTTTGGCGCTTCATCTTCTAGGGTTAGGTTTTTGGATGTCTATGGTTTTGGCATTCATATTTATCATAAAAATGCCTTCAGAGCCTCATTTTTATCATTTTCATGCGAATGAGCATAGTCGTCACATCTCTTATCAAAGATAAAGTTGTCACCATTCTAGTGAGTCTTGCACTCTGTATTTTTACAGTCTTTGTACATTTCTTTCATTAATAGAAATCATGTATTGTTGTATTTCTCTATTTCTGGAAATTTTTATGTGCATTTCATTGTAATATATTTGCTTTCATTTCGTTCCGAAAATAATCTGGATGTGGTACCAGAGCAGGCAGATCTTGATCATTTTTCAATGCATGTCCCAGACGAGGTCCGAGTAAATAAAGTTGAGTCTCAAGCTTGTCTCTCTTGAGGAAAATCACTCTCGCACGCCCAAGAAACCCTCTATGGAGGTAGAAAAGAAAAATGGTGGAGCAGAAGATTCTATTAACATGTTTCTTGAGCAAGCTCTCACACGACGGAGGGATGAAATGATGGAGAATTTTTGCCACATCCTTCAATGCCTATCGATGGCAATAGGCGCATCTTCATCAAGCGACCACTTTGGAGGAACCTCTCCCTTCAAGGTACAAGTTAATTTTGATATTCCTATATTTGAAGGTCAGATAGATGTGGATGCCTTAGAAAAATGGTTGAATCTGCTAAAAGGTTATTTCTCTATTCATAATTTTTCCGACAGGGAAAAGATCACCTTCGCACTCCTCAAGGCTATCCCCCATGTCAAGCATTGGTGGGAAACTTACCGGGAGCAAATTTTCACAGAGGAATATTGAATATATGGGGTCGATCCCACTTGGTATTATTTTTTGGATGTGGTCAAGGAACAATACTACCATGTTCATAACTATAGAGACCAGTACATGAGATGGACCACACTGCAGCAAGAGAAGAGCCAAACAGTGCTAGAGTTCACAAATAATTTCCATACCTTGCACACCAAGATGGGTATCAAAGACTCTGAGATGCATCTGGTTCTGAAATATCGTGGGGCTCTGCATAAGGACATCCAAACCAAAATGGATTTCCTAAACATCTCATCATTGGGAGATGCATATTGATATGCTATCAAAATAGAGCATAAATTTAGGCACCAAAACAAATGGGAGTTCGGGTCTGCAAATACACAACAACCAAAGCATGGTAAAGACGACCCTAACCAAAAACCTTCTGAAAACCATTCCAAGACACAGGAAAAGAAGGGTAAAGGAAAGACAAAGAATGACACTGGGAAGTGGTGCGACTTCCACAAAATCCCCTGGCACAACACCAATGAATGTCGCTAGAAACAACCATTGGTGGTTGAGGTCAAAGACAAGGAGATGAACCCCGATTCAGAATCTAATCCAGAAAATATTAAAAACAAACAGATCATCGATGCAGACCCTACTGCTATTGTCGCAACTGCAACAATTCAACCAGAAGAACTAATAGATCTTGAAGAGGTGGAGCACCTCTTCCATTCACAAATGTGGGTGAAGGGGACCCCATTACATTTCATTGTTGATAGCTGTAGCCAGAAGAACATCATCTCAGTCGAGGTCGTCAAACAGTTGGGGTTGTCGATAACACTACACCTGCATCCATACAACATCAGGTGGCTTCACCCGGGATGATATCTTTGTGTCATCCAACGGTTCCTCTTGCTCTATGACATCCAACCCTTCAAGGATGAGGTAGTGTGTGATGTTTCCCATATTGATGTTTGTGATGTTGTTTTGGGCGAACCATATATGTGGAAACGTCATCTTGTTTCTGAGTATCGACCTTGTAGTGTCATTATTACTCTGGGGGGTCATCTCTACAGGATACCAGAGGTAGTGTCGATTACTATTCCACCAAAACAGTGTTGCAAGGTAATATCTCATACTACAAAATTCATCCTATTCACAGTTTGTTCAAAGGATGCATAGAAGACCACTACAACCACTGCAGCCTCAGCACCTTCTATCCAACATAAAAAGATTGCAGAAGAGAAAGAAGATATTGTTTCTTCACCTACAGTGGTGCCTACACAATGCCCCATCAAGCCCAGAGACAATAGGTTGGTGGAACAGAATCAACCCCGCCAACAACAGGTTCGTGACATCCTTCCACAAACCAAGCAGCGCAACTTATCCAACAAGGCATGCAGGTCACCAAGATTCATATTCAGAAAAATATTTCCCCTCTTCCATGGGAACTCAATGCAATAGATGTGATTGCTTCCTAAGGGGGGAGGATTGATCCAAGTGGATATTTGTGGCCACCCACCTATTCCAAATTCCAACTGGCTCATCTTGACAGTTTTTCATTCAACACATTTCTCTATAATGCAAACATTTATTTGTAATTGTGGGTTTTACACTTATAGAGTTGTCTTGAATCCCTACACAACATCCAAGTGTATATTGGTGGCCACCCACCTATTCCAACTGAATTGTTTATGAAGTTTCCATGTCCGTACATCTTTTTGTACTTCTGATCGTTTTGGGGCTCTAAACAGTGTTTTCTTGGCTTTCCACAGTCAAATTGTGGACAGAGTCAAAGTTTTATGACATAATGCATATTTCTTGAAAATACCTTTCCAATGGGCTATCACACGCCTAAAACGGAGATCGTATGAAAAAGTTACGACCCAGAGAAGCTAATGTACTAACTTACCCCAATCAAGCCCACATGACTTTTGGCACTTCATATCCTACGGTTAGGTTTTTGGATGTATAAGGATTTGGAATTCATGTTTATCATAAAAAGGCCTTCAAAGCCTCATTGTAATCATCTTCATGTGAATGAGTGTAGTCGTCACATCTCTTCTCTAAAGTTGCCACCATTCTAGCGAGTCTTGCACTCTGTATTTTTACAGTCTTTGTACATTTCTTTCATTAATAGAAATCATGTATTGTTGTATTTCTTTGTTTCTGACAATTTTTATGTGCATTTCATTGTAATATCTCTTCTTTTATATCGTTCCAAAAATAATCTGAATCATTTTATCTAATTTGTTAGTGATCTAGGAATCGATTTAATATTTTCACTTGCAATTGAGCTTGATAAAGAATTTTTTGGATGTGGAATAGGTTACCACCAGAACTTTAGCTACTTTTAGTGCTAATGTGGAGAGGAGTGTTGTCATCTTTTGATGATTGTTTCTACACTTAATGATTATTACTATTGTGCATTTTTTTGGCAATCTCCCCCTTCATCAAATATCACATCATGTGATACAATCACTTTTTTTTATATGGAATTCCCACACTAATTGTATTCTTTACATTCTTTGGAGTAATCAACTAAAATACAATCTTCACATTTTTTATCTAACTTATTTCTAGTATCTTTTGGGACATGTACATATGCTAATGAACCAAAAATTCTAAAATGTCTCACGCAAGGTCTTCTCCAAAACAATGTTTATTCCAATGTACAATTCTTCATTTTTACTATAAGACTATGACTAAGAATATACACAACTTTAACTACTACTTATGCCAATAATTCATTTACCATATGCTTTTCTTGTAACATAGACCTTGTGATTTCAACAAATGTCCAATTTTTGCATTCATTAATGCCATTTTGGTGCAGTTTGTATGATATTGAAGTTTTCTTTTGATTCCATTATTATCACAATATGCATTAAATTAGTTTGAATTGAATTCAACCCCTTAATCATTGCATAATTTTTTGAGAGAATAACCACTTTATTTTTCAGCTAAAAAAATTTGAAACTCACAAAACTCCCAAATGATTCGCTCTTACTTTTCAACAAATTGATCCATGTCTTCCTAGCATAATCATTTATGAAAGTTAAAAAATAAAAGGATTTACCATTACTTGGTAAATGCATGGGGTCACAAATATTTAAATGAACTAGTTGTAGTGGTTGTGAAGCTGCATGATTTCCCAAGTGGAAATTTGTTTCTATGTTGATTATCTAGTGCACAATTGGAGAAAACCTAACCCTTACTTCAATCTTGGGAAAAACTTGAGACATCTCTTTAAATGGCCATAGCTCTTATGCCATAACTAGTTACATCCGTCAACCCTCTCTCAGCGCACACATGAAGGAAATTGTACACCTCTTAGAACCCTCTCAACCAACAAAGAAACCGAGTGAAAAATAAAATCTAATTCAATACTCACGTTGGAAAATGTGTCGGCAGCATACCCCCGAAGTTTCCTTATAGTCGATGAGATCACCGAGCAAGGTTGTGTTGGGTGCCATCTAGCCATGCATTGGCATAGATCTAAATGGCCGATGAGAAATTTGAATCCTAGAAATATTGCGTAAAGAAGACCACTAGTCGAGCATGGAAACTAGTGCTATTAATGTTTGAAGATGGAATTTCAGCCCAATTTGGATATATTCAAAGTTCTTGCAGCAAAAAAACCAATCTTGGATGTATCTTCACTATTATATAAGAAGATGTGAAGTGAATTATCATTCAACGGGGCGTTGGAGAAAATAGATGCTCAAGCTATTTTATCCGTTAATTTTTCTGTATTGAAAATGCAAAAGCTCGCAATCAAGTCTTGTAAAAGAGATTGATGAAGTTGTTGGAATCTTGTTACATGAAGGGTAAGTCAAGTTTATAAATTCACACTTCACCCATAGTCAATTCTGAGTCAAGTCGACTCGACTCATAGTCAACTCATGTGTTAGTCTAGTCGAGTATGTAATTAAGTCGAGTCAGAAAAGAAAAATTTACATGTTGTTGATTGAATCACTCGATTGGTTTAATTGTACAATTGCATCAATTGAGTTGAGACTGAAAAGAGGGGTTAAACATGATTATTTAAGGGAATGTGATCCCCTTCTCCATTGTAAGGTAACTCAGTTTTTAGCTGGAAAGATCAGTCTCTGTGGCACAGGTCGATACCCAATCGACGACATGAAGTTAAGCCCTGCGCAGGAAAACTCTATGTACTCATGCTAGAGTCGTAATTAAATCATAGTCAGTCATCCTTCATGTAATATAATTGTAAGACTTCATACATTGCCATAGAATTGAAGTAGCATAGCCATGTTCAAAAGGAGCGGCTCGACACAGATACAAATCATATGAGCATGAACTGAGAATTTTGCAACAGCTGATGATGAGAAACAAAACAATGACTAAGAACTTGAGTAAAATATTGAGCGTCGACACAGGAAAATATTGCAGCAACTAAGTGAGCAAAGAACGTATAGAGAGAATTCATGATGAGTAGCAGTTGAATGCATTCAAGAGAGATATCTATACACACACACAGAGTTTACGAAAAGATGATGACAAAAATATTAAATTAATCCCCTGACTACAAGAGATGTGGAATAGTTTTTGGGTCGTGAAAAAAAAAATTGTATGAGTGGTCGATGGCACAGCTCCTCATCGATCCCATATAACGAATCCTCCAAGAGAGACATCTTGACAGAGCACATGAGAATTCTAGGTTGAAATTGAGTGACCAACTTGGAAATAGTTGCAGTCGGGGTGGCTCTTGAAAGAAATCAGAGTTGATAGAGGAGCGTAGAACATGGAGATCGAGGAGATGGGACCTATAATATATAGTCACTAAAATACAGTATAGACTAATCACAGTAAACCTTGTATTCGTCTATCACCCTATCCAGTTGGTGGTTGTTGTGGCTGAGTTACCTATGCAAACCGGTATGCATCAGTGGTACACAATGAGAATTCTTTTGTAGTAGCAGAGACCCAGAACATTGGTGCATGCTTTCTCGAGACGAGCAAGGAATTGAGTGTGGGGGAGATGTTGGGAGGCCTCTTAGGCCCTTGTAATAGTCATCATACTTTAAGATATAAGTAAATATAGGAATATATATGTAATAAGGATAAATACGTAAGTAAGTACAAGAATGTAACACTAAGGATCTTAATGAATGATTAGTTGGAGTGGGTACAACCACTCCAACCATCTCTCATATGTATTTGTACTCATGAATAAGGAATAAACAGTGGATCGGTTACCTTTCCCAATTACTCTCTTCTTTCGTGAGTATGTGTGTGTTGTTCTTCAATATAATATCTCTCTAAATGTCATTGTAATCTACAAGATTTCTATAGATGATATTTATCAGAAACATTTTAGTTTTTATCATGGGAGCTACTGCCAATAACTTTCTAACACTATGTTTATTATAAAGTTTCCAAGCTCCATTATCAAACAATAGTTTATAATTTTTCTCATTCAACTGACCTACACTCAAAAGATTCTTCTTAAGGATGGAAATATAAAAGGTACCTTGAATATTTCTTACCTCACCTTGCTTGGTGTGTACATCCAATGTCTCTTTATTAACAAGTTATATTTCCTTATCGTCTCCAAATTTCACTTGAAATTTTATTGTTTCATCAATTTCATTAAATAAATCCTTATTGCATGGAATATGATTAGAAGAACCAAAATCAAGGAACCAAACATCATCCTAAAATTTCTATACAATATGAAAAAGAAACATATTATATATGGAATGCTCTCCTTCATGTTGAGTGAAATTTGCCTTTTTGTTTGGCGTGTAACTCTTTTTAAGCATGAACTCCCCTTCAAAATGACCAAATAGTAATGGTATGGAATGTACCTCTTACCTACATAACCATGTCTGCGCCATCTTTCTCTTCTTCTTGAATAATTGGATGACTCCTTTCTCTCTTGGGAAATGTTAGTGGTGTATTGTTGCTACTTTCTTCTCCAACGTTTTCCTTCATCTAAAATCTTGTTTTGAGCTTTCTATAGTGCTACCCAATCTATTTTAATGACATCACCAATGATCAAGCATGATATTTTCCAATTTCATCGTCATTAGATAGATTTCCTTTACTAAAATAACTATTGAATTATATTTCAATAGAAAATATCTAATTGTATTTTCACAAATTACCTTATTGTAATGGTCTCTCCACATGTATGTAACTAGTTAATAACATCTTCCACTCAAAGATAAAAAAATAAAAATAAAAACTATATTTTCAATGTCCTTCAATTGAATATTCTCAAAGTCTCTTTGTGCATTATGAAAACAAATTGATTTTCATTTATTAATTCCTTGGTAAGTACGTTGCAATATGTCCTAAGTTTCCTTGGCATTTTTCATTATGGCAATTTTGAGAAAAACACCCACATCTAAAGCACTTTCCATTAAAAACTTGGCTAGGTGTCTTTCTTATTTTCCTCTATTTTCTCATTTCTCTCTTTTGTTTTCAATGTATTCCAATATTGGGGCTCATCATACCTCACTTGAACTATATCCCATGTATCTTTAACAACCATCAAGGTCTACACTTTGATTTCCCAATATTCATAGTGACTTATGGGTGAGTGCATGAAGTTAGTGGATGAAAAAGTGGCAAGGGGGTCAGAAAGAACATGCAATCATAGGAGCGTGTGCGCATTATCAAGAAGACACATGCATTCTTAATTCTATAGGTTTGGTAAGGCCTAAACCTCCAACAAGGTTGCCATATAGGTTTGTTAGCAGGAACGCGCACGTGTTCCTGTTGTGCCCTTTTTTTAAGGACCACGGGCACATTTTGTGCTCATTTGCACACCGCACCTCACAAATTTCCTACATTGAGAAAGCAAAGAGGACAAGTAAAGAAGGAGAAAATATCATGATCTTTCCAGTGTGTCCATCACAAGAAAGGTATGGTTGATTTTTTGTCATTTCCTTTCTTGGCTTTGAAAAAATACAAAAAAGATAGTCATAAGTTATGGATGTAAATCCCAATGGAATTAAAAACTTATTAACAAGGTTCATTACACATAATTAATACTCGAATGTAAATCTCTCAACAATTCACCAATCTTGTATAGGTTTTTTTCAAGTTCATTGTAAAGATAACACATAGTTTTTCTTTGTTTTACACAAAATTATGTTAATGCTTTTGTTGAGATAAAATGACATTGTTGTTTGTAATACGTTATTCATAAGTCCACTTATTGAATTGTCTTATTAAATTGCATCATATATTATAAAATGGAACCCGGTGACAATGTAAACTGCCCACCAGTAGACCAAGGAGAAAAAATCCCCAACCCAACACAACCACCCAATCTAAACAACGAAATTGATGAGGAGTTAAATACATTAAGAACACTTGTAGAACCATTAAGGGGCACCAGAGAACCAAGAAGAGTGTCCTTGGCTAATTCTTTGGACGTCATTGTGAGGTCCATTGCAAGTGCCCAAGGGGAATTGACTTGTATTTCTAAGTATAGGGAAAGAATAGTTGAGTGCTACAGCACTGGATTGGATAGAAACCATGTCAAAGACTTGAGTATTTCAAAACAATAAATATTTTTCTATTTTTAGGGATCCTCTAAATGGAGAAGAACTACTTATGAAAAAAAAATGCATTTGTGTTGATTTGTGTATCCATCCACAGATTAGTCAAAAATGGATGGATATGTGGTATATGGTATTTGATAAACCTCATTGTAATAACAGGGAGGTTCCCTTATATTTTCTGAGAAAAGTATGGGCTAAATTTATTTTGGATTTGCATGTCAACTACTTTGATATGGGTGAGTTCCAGGGGGTGGGTCGAGGGTCCACACAGGACCAAGAGAATTCTACGCACGATCCCATGTTAGTTCCTCATCCCCCTAGGTGAAGGCCTGGCCCACCTACCCAACATCCTCTTGTTGTAGAGATATTATTGTAGGTACAACGAGCTATTTTATCATTGACCTGGAGCCTAGTGAAACATGGAAGATTTTTTTCACTATCTCGGTGGAATGTCCATGTCGATGACATTGATAGAGGGGTCATAGCTTCACCCTGCATAGCAGAGTTTAGTGAGGAGAGGCAATATGGACATAGCATTCATCCATGTGAACCTCATAGATGCTCGAGTTTTGGGCAGAACTGCTTTGGGCCTATGGAGGTCAGTGGACAACATAGATTCATGGAGGAGGTTAGTATCTTAACCATCACTATTTTCTTAATCGTTATATATTTATTTTGTATTTTATTTATTTATATTGCTATTTTATTGCATGTTGTTTTGCAATTGTTACGTTCGTGTAGTAGACGCTCTACGCCCATGGATGCATCAGTGTACATCTCCACAACTGATGCATAAATAGAGGCATCCTGCTCATTGGGTGTACCCCATATAGAGGTATGTGTCACATTTGATAAATTCACCATAGTCATTTATTTATTTTATGGCATCATCAAATTTTTAATGTTCTTGTGTTTCTACATGATGTGGGACCAGGCGATGTCGAGGAATGTCCATCTGGGATAGACAAGTCACCTGCATCACAGATATCATGTATACAGTTAATTATCATTTAAATCTCAAATTTGTTGTGTTTATGTTTTTGAACTTTACTATTTGTTGCTAATAGTTCAATATTATTAATATGTATGCAAGTTGCAGACATATTCACTAGTTATAGTACTATTGCACTCCATGAGAACCTAGGCTCTACTTTTGGGTTAGCTTACTCCAGGCCAAGGGAGTTCTCATCACTTGCATAGCATGTGAGGTTCCATCGTTGCCCACCCCCAACATCTGTGTTATTCCATGAATCATTAGTGGATTCCCCCGCAGGCCACCCATTCACACCACCTCTTCCATCACATCCATCCAAAGTGGATTCACATGTATGCCACCCACCCCCACCACCATTTCTATCAGCCCAATCCACTAAGGCTTCCATGGTAGAGTTTTAATAAGAGTAGGTTGTACATTCGAGTGCTCCACCTGCCAGTGACTCTCCATCGAGGCTCGACATATTCATGGTTAGATAATGTGTTGATGATAATTTTTTATGTATCATGAATTTGATTTTAGACATAGTTGTTTAATTTTATTGATTTGATCCTTGTAAGTGATTCAAGGTGGCATCGCTGAGAGATTGGGGTCGTGGAGGAGAGTAAAACTCTCACAATTGTCAGTAGCATATGCGATGAATTGTCTTAGGTTAAATTACAAAGTATCATATGGTATGTATTTTAGTTCATTGAGGAAAACAAATTTTAACAATGTTTTTTCTTTGTGCAATCTTCGGAGCGATGAAGCATGCCTAGGCCCAGAACCACTCGAGGTGCTTCCTCAAGAAAGAGAATAAAGATAGATTTTCAAGATGCTCCCAAGGGTGGCGAGGGTGGCAGTGGTCAATGATTGACCAATTACTGTCATTTTGTATATAGGCCACCATATGGTTGTTTTCCATGTTAGGGAACTTCTTGTCATTTTGTATATTGTGAATGAGGTGCCATTTTGTAAAAAATGTACAATTTAGATGATATATATATATACACACACACACACACACACACACACACACACATTTCATGGCACATTTTTTTTATGAATCTCATTGTTTCTGCATTTTATGTTGATGAATGTATTTCAAAGTGTTTGAATTTTATGTGTATGAATGTATATTTTTTTTTGAAGTGATTATAAATACTTGTGTTACGCATTAATGAATCTCTTATGGTGGAAAATATTTATAAGTGCTAAATCCATAAGCAATTAATGGTTCTCATTACCTAAATTTATGGGTAGGGCATGCATTTCCTTCAACATTGGTAAAGTTAAACTAATTTCCAATGCAATGGACATAGTTGGGTGCACTTGTTTGATGCAGATGGTCGATGGAAAAGGAACCAAAGCACTCAAAGTTTATGGATGGCACATGATTCCACCTTAAAGTACTACTTTCAAGGAAATTATAATATACAAAAGAGGATGCCTCAAAATTACTAAAACATCATCATCACACACACACACGCATACTACTAACTTATTAAAAATACATATTGAAAACTTGTAAGCGAACAAACTTATAAGCTCAAGTCCATGAATCATAAATATATTAATTTTCAAACTTTACAGTTGGTAGTGACAATTCTTGATCTTTTAAAAATGGTTTTTTTTTTTAAATGAAAAATAAACTCAAGTTCATGAACCATAAATATATTGATTTTCTATATATATTACTAGTTACTTGACTTAAAGACCCAAAATGTATATATCATTCTAACTAAACCCAACAAATACTAAGCAATGAATCACTAAGATAAGTAAAAATCAAAGTTCTAACCTTCTAATGCCAAAATATAGGTTGTTACATTTACAAATCCCTAGAACATGACTATGATCTAAAATAAACTAATCCCTCTTTGCATGTCTTGTCATGTAGCTTCCCATTTTAAGCTATACAACAATAAATATAACTTTCCATAACATTATGCATGGAAAAATTCAAATCAAAATGTGTATTGCAATGAAACAAGAATAACAAAAAAATAAACCTTTCTCATCCCAATAAATAAATAAATAAAATTTAGGGACATATGACTTAAATTTATATCACAAAGTTCATTTCTGCCCAATGAAGTGTTTATGAAATTTTAAGTCTAGGTGAAAACTTTTGCATTCCTTTCCAATCCATGACATGTCATTCCTTTCCTTGAGTTTCCATTCCATCCAATGTCATGTCGTGTCTTTCCTTTCCAAGTCATGTCATGCCTTGACATGCCATGTCATTCCTTGTCATGCAATGTCATTGCATGCCTTATCTTGACATGACATGGCTTACCTTGTCATTCATTTCCATGCCATTCCATGCCTTGCCATTCATTTCCTTGTATTTCCATGCCATTCCATGCTATTCCTTTCCATGCATCGCCTTGCCATGCCTTTCCTTGCCTTTCCATTACATGCCATGTTATGCCTTTCCTTGTCTTTCCATGCCATGCCATGCCATGCCTTTCCATGCCATTCCATGCCATGCATTTCCCTAACATGGCATGTCATTTCATGCCTTGCCTTGCCTTGCCATGTCTTTCCATGCCATGCCATGCCTTGCCTTGTCATTCCATGTCATGTCATGTCTTGCCATAGCATACCTTTCCTTTCCATACCATGCCATTCATTACCTTGCCATGCCATGCATTGTCTTTCCTTGCCTTTCCTTGCCATGACAAGCCATGCCATGCCTTGCCAAACCATCCCATGGCATGCATTGCCTTGTCATGACATTTTTATGGAAATATTCCCTGCGGATAGGTAAACTTTCCCTTGGATTACAGACCCCTCTACCAAGACAAAAAAATACCATTGGACACTACCATTCCTATATATTATTTGTATCCATCGAAAAAGAGAGAAGGAGGGATAGTATGATGTACCTCACTTTCAAAGTTTTTCCAAGTTGCTCCAATCCGCGAGTTCCAAACAAGACCTGCAATGGATAACAAGAGAAAAATGACTATCTCCTACACTAATGGATTAGACAAAATCAATCTATCTATGAAGATTAAGAAAAACATAGATAAGTACATGTAAACACATACTAGAAGCAAATAGGCCAAGTTTATTAATGAGAACTTCAAAAGAAAACTTAGAATCTTCAAATGATGTTGCAGCAACCTCTCCAAGTCCTCCTTGTCCAACCCTTGCTCGAAAGATCCGCAATCACTATAAGAATGCTTTTTTGATTTCTTCCTCTTTTTTTCACCATGAGAATGCTTCCATTTATAGGCTTTGAGAGGCTCAACCACCTTGGTTATATTTGGAATTAATTGAGAATATGGATCCAATAGTTGTGATATCTTCCTTAGATGCATCCTAAGGGTTAGATTCTAGCCAAACCAACTCGATCCATCCATAGCTATCCTCAGAAGAAAAAGGGATTTCTTCTAATATTTTCTCAACCAATTCGGAGCTACCTTACAATGGGATACAGAGCGCTACAACGCTCCCTGCGAGATGGACAAAGAGCACTAGCGCTCCCTGTATATGAGAATGGGAGCGTTGATCTTCCCAAAAGTTTCCAAGATGACCAATTCTCATAGAAAAACCTTTGTTCCGACTGTCAGATGATGGGGCTTATTCTTATAACATGTTTTAGGGGTTGTATAAAGTGTTTTCAAGGTTTCATTTGCAATGCAAAACTTACGGAACGAGAATGCGACAATGAGAATGTGACATTATTGAAGTGAGGAATTTTTATGTGTAACAGATTTCCCCCCAAAGTGTGAAGTCATAAAATGAAAGTTGATGACCGAAACACTTTGTAGATTCCTCGAAGAAAGGGTATGGAGTCGGGGAACCTGGTAGAAGCTGCAAACAACCATCAAACAATGTTAATATGTGTTCCAATCCTGAGGTAGGCATACTTATGCTTGGACTATAAGTGACTCAAAGTATGGTCGTCGATAAATACACTACGGATCCATATTGATATTAGCTAATGGTATGGCCACCAAAGATACAATGTGGATCCATACTTCTATGACATGAATTGATCGTAGCCACGAAAAGTACACAGTGGAGCTATGAGATGATAAAACATAACCACATACCAATACAATGTGGATCTATGTGACAACATATATATTAGCATGCTCAAATTATTCCCTTCGCAACCTGGGAAAAATAGATAACAGAGTGAATGTTCAACCTAGGGTCTTCGTCCCAATCTAGATGTGGTACGAATATATCCATGTGAATATATTTTTTGATGTCAAACATGGTAGAAACCACTTGATTGCCGGTCATTGAGGTGAATCGTTAACAAGTGCAATGGAAATCACCAATGATGTCAATTACTCCCAAGGTACCCTATTACATTCCAGTGAATGTGAATAAATGAGCTAAGGTCAAACATTTGTGGAATCATTCGATCAGAGGTCAGTGATGTAAACCTATTATCGAAAGCAAGGAGGCCTTCCATTGAGGCATGCAGGTCCCAAGGTACTAACTGGTTTCTAAGTGTAATTCTCAAATGATTTGTTGAAGTCAACAGGAAAAGACTCGTCAAAGGAGGGCCTTGATGTACCCCATCATTGACACAAAATTGACACAGGAAAGTGATAAGGTATAGCAGATGAACACACACCGACATGGGTATGGAAACTAGTAATTGTGTATATGGTTGACTTTCAAGGAGGAAACGTCCCTTGAACACTAAGGCACGACGTGAGACTTGGAAGCATAAATGTCGAATAGACCAAAACATAATGCAACAAGTGCTGAGGTATTCTTTGGATGGGTCAAAGGAGTGGAAAGATTAATAGGATTGGTTTAGTGTAGAGGTTTAGCAGATTATGCAAGTGTTCAATGTGAAGGTTAAAACAAGTGTCGTGTTCAAGGGCAATTGCAAGAGCTTCTTACAAAAGTTCAAGAAACTTGACCCACTTCCTTCAATTTTTTCCCCCATCTACATAGATGAGTACCTCTTTTTAATTTAATGAGATCGAGGAGGATAACACATGCTCGATATAACTCACCTTTGGTGATTTCCTCTTCCTTTATTTAACCAACTAGAAGAAGTAAGGGTTCATCCCCATATGGGTCTTTCAATGTGTAGTTTAGCGAGTCTAGAGAAAGAAAACTTGGTGGTTTTTCATATTTAGAGAGTCTGAAAAGAACTTAAAGGAGACTCCAGGGTTGTCCTTTTTCGTAATTTTAGTCTCCGAGGTCCAAAAAAAATATAAACTGTTACTCGGAAGACGCCCTTTCGAACCTTTTAACGAGTGTGAAAGGAAGCAAGATCACTCGACAATCTTTTCATGTTTAGAGAATTTGAAAAGAGTTTAAAAGAGACTCTAGAGGGTTCATTTTTTGTATAACCTTTACGAGTCCAAAAAAGTGATAAAATTACACTCGGTTACATTCTCATGTATTTGTGAGCATGAGAAAGAACAAAGACTAATCTCATTGGTGTTACGAGGTCATCGAAAAAACTCTACTCAAATTCTTGTACAATCAAGTTGTTCTGGTCAAAATACATTAGTAGCTTCTCGAAAAATGACAGAAAACCCAAAAATAAAATTTATAATAAGGAGAAATGACCAAATTTGAACATATCAAATATCAAATTAGGGGAAAAAAACATTTTTACCTTTGTTTTTACTATTCTCCTCTCCTTTTTGAGTTTTTTCCTGTTTTGGATCATTTTTTCGAGCATTGATTGAGAGAGTTGTGGGCAACTGTTTTCGAAACCATCTGGATCAGGTTGGTTCTTTCCTCCTCCCCATTCATTTCCATGTATTTTTTTTGCATTTCAACTCTTATTTTTTGCGCTTAGGCTCCTTGAGAAGACTTAGAGCGTCAAACTAGATCGACACTCCCTCAAGCCATCGAGCAGAGCGCCGATCACGATTTCAACGCCCTGGTATGTGCGTTGAGGGAGAAATAACGCTCTATTTTCTTCTTTAAGGGAGCGCTAGGCACAAAATTTAAGTTTTTTTTTTATTTCTAGGCTAGAAAGGGGCAATTTCAGTTTTTGAAAACTTAGCTAATGATGATTAATTGATGTATTTGTAGGTTTCACTCATAGCTAAACATAATTGAATGGAAATAATGTGAGCAGGAGTTTGATGACATCGCTTCTCTACAAGACCCTCAAGCGAGGGCGGCCTTACACAATTGCAGCTTACTCAAGTACTTCAAACTTCAGAACATGAGGAAAGAAGTGTTATTACTCGAATATTTGATCAGCTTATGGGGTGACAGTGAGAAAGAATTATAAATAGGGTCGCATATTCTTGAGATAGAGATGGCTGATGTATAATCTTTTACGAGGCTCTTAGCGAGAGGAGTGCCAATTATTTTTTCCAGACATCGGGATACTTTGTGACTGACCGACGCATATGTTGTTGAATACTGCATACTAGGGTCATGGTTGGTAGGAGGAAGGATCATTATAAAATATGTGATGGATCTATCTCTCCAATCCATCCTATTTTATATCACCAAGTTGGAAGGAATCAATAGTACCCATCTCACTTCTAAGTCCCAAATTTATTATTCCATTTAGTGTTTGGAACCTAGGTTATTCAACTGGAGCACGGGCTTCTTGAGGAATGTTAAAGAGAAGATATCCAAATATAGAACTGGTAGGAAAAAAAAATTTGTATATGGTTCTTTCTTGGTCTTTGTTTTCCTATAACGGATTCCACAGATGCAACCACAGGTTGAAATGATAGCACACCTTGTGACTGAACCCCACATGCAGTGGTGGACTAGTATTTCCCCCAGTTTGGGGAATGATCCATCGGATTTTATATTCATTGTCGACTTATTTGCATGGTGGAGGAGGTAGTTGGTGGTAATCGAGGATTTCCCATATGATGGGGTATATTTCAAGGGTAGTGCGGACTTGTTACTTCCTAAGGGTATACAGTGGGACACATCAAGTATGAAAGATCATAACCTTGTAACAATATTTTTCTTATTTTTTATATGTTTTTGGTTGTAGAACGATGGATCTAAGTCATTTTGTTTTCACCATGCAGAAAGGGGTGTGTCACATGCGATAGAGATTCTAACATTAGGACGGCACAGAGATGCATAGGCAGCAGCAGAGCATGATTTCGTAGTGAGAGGAATCTGGGAGGTGGAGAGGAACCTCTGGGGCTTGACCATGGTTGTTCCTCCCTTAAGGAGGCAAGATGTACCTCTACACCTTCAGTGACATATAGTCGGGGTCTCTGAAAGCCTCAATCATTTGCTACGATGGGTGACATGAGAAGTAGTGTGTTATGCAGAGCACAACGTGGTGTAGGAGGACGAGTAGAGTCTCCAGTCATTTTGTAGTCTTTATGATGATTCTATGGGAATAAAGGCCCATGTTTTTCCCCGTTATGTACTTTTGTATGATGTATTTTGACAAAAAAATTTGCTATCAAGATTAAATATATAAATGAGTTTTGCGGTGGCTACTAATGTTGTATTTTTGTTTTATGTGATGTTGTATATACATATGTTGTATGTTTCAAATGTTTATCTATGTGCAATATACCAATCCAACATGTAATTCTCTAACAAATTTGTGATTGTGTTGAGTTCCCTCGATATATGTAAGTATTCAATAAATTCAAAATACCTTTCAAGACAACTAACCCTTAGATGCAGACGTAGAAAAACTGAGTTGAAAATGGCGTACTCACGATTTAGTTGACGAACCACGAGTTGAGAATCGAGGTTGATAATCAATTGAGATATACCTAGAGAAGAGACTTCAGTTAAAAGTATGATTATGACAAGATGTCCCATTTTACAAAGGGGTCGATGACAATAATGGGATGAAGTGGAGTTGTGTGGGTATGTTATTTCTTCTAAAAGATATGACAGGGTGGGAATTTTTCAATGGCATCAATGCAATCTTTGAATATGGAAGGACAAAAATAACCAGCACGTAAAACAAATTGGGTTGTAGCCATCCCAGAAAGATGACTTCCACAAGCTCCAATGTGATAGTCATTTAAGACTTGTTCAGCCTATGCATGGGTTAAGAAACATCGTAAGACAATATCAATTCCACGATGGTACAAATTGTCGCCAATGATAAGGTAGTGCTTGGAATGGTGTCTAATGCGAGGTCGTTCATCACATGAAATGTTAGGCTGGAAGCGTTGGGTTTGGAGATAGAGAAGAATATCTACATACCATGGGTCGAACATACTAATGAGGAACAAGGATTCATTAGGAAGAGAATCACTAGGCTCAGTATCCTCATCAGTATGGCGAAGATCGCAAATTAATTCCACAAAAACCAACGATTTCTTAGCCTTGGATTTGGCAAACTTGAGATTGAATTCTTGGAGAATGATGATCCATTTTGAATATTTTCCCCCAAGTACTTGATGAGTCAAGATGTGGTACATGGGGTTCGAGTCTGCAATGACCATGGTAGTGTGTAACATAATATAGTGGCTAAATATTTGGACAGAAATAACTACTTCCAAAGCCAACTTTTCGACATGTGAATATCGAAGTTCAAAACCTAATATACTTTTACTCAAATAAGAGATCACATATTTGGTGTCGTCATCATCCTCTTGTACTAACACCATAGAAATAGTGGAAGTAGAGGCAGCCAAATAAAGGATATAATATTTCACATAATTCAGTGGGTGAAAAAGAGGTGTGTTCGTTAAGGCATGCTTAAGAGCATCCAATGAGCGCTGAGAGGTTGCATCCCAGATGAAAGGGGCATCTTTCTGCATCAATCTCATGAATCCTTTAGTAATTTCGACATAATTGCAAATGAAACAGAGAAGAAAGTTTTCCTTCCCTTGAAAACTTTGCAGGTGGGTAAGGTTGTTGGGAGAAGGTAAAGCGAGAACAGCTTTGAATTTTAAGGTATCCACCCTAATCCCATATTTAGAGACTACGAATCTGAGGAGTCTCCCTGATTCAACAAAAAAAATGAATTTATGGGGGTTCAAACGTATGTTGTAAAACCTGCATCAAAGAAAGATGGCTCATAGGTGACCAATATGGTCTCGTCGACGAGTCGAGTGAGACGATAAGTCATTGATATAAGGTTCAACAATATGTTTTATGTCGTGGAACGCATATGGCATGGCTCATTGAATAAGGGCTCCAACGTTTTTAAGGCCAAAAGGTAATTTTTGATAAGCGAAAGTCCCCCAAGGGAAGATGAAGGTTTTTTTATGTTGATCGTTCGATAAAATGTCGATCTGGTTATATCCATAAAATCCATCCATAAAAGATAAAATGATGCTTCTAGCACTATTATCGATGATTTGGTCGATAAAGGGTGTAGGGTAATTGTCCTTGGGACAAGCCTTATTAAGATCCAGATAATCAAAACAAACACGAATTGTCCCTTGTTTCTTGGAGGCTGAAATGATGTTGGAAACCCATTCGGTCAGAAGGACGGGATAAATAAAACCATATTTTAATAGTTTTTCGACTTCTTCCTTGATTGTCAAGGTTTTCTTAGGATGAATCGGGCAAAGTTTTTGTCTCACATGTTTAACTCCTGGGTAACTTTTGATTTCATGCACAACAATTGATGGATCGATCCCTGGAATTTATTCATAGCTCCAGGCGAAGATGTCGTGAAATTATTTAAACAAGGCGGTATAAGTTTCAACTTCTTCAGCCGAACAATTTGCACCTAGTTGTATGTTTTCCAAAATACCTTATTTAATGGATATGTTGACAATAATCGTGTGAGAGATGTTTTCCAAATTCCCCTTGGAGATGGTATATTGAGTGAGTATTGGAGATTGGGGGGAGTTGATGATATCACTAGGAAAGATAGAGGAAATATCTTTCTCTATGTCATCCAAACTAGGAAGAAAGGGTGAACAATGGTGGTTGTCATCCCATAATGCCTCCTTGATACTAAGAATTTCCATAATAGATTCATATGATGGAAAAATATGTAGGATGTAATCAAAAGTAGAGGATATGGAATCTAACTAGGATGGTAACGAGTATCTTGTAGATTCCAACAGATGTTGGGCATCCAGTGAAGGAGAGGCAGACTGGATGGTGTCATATTCAACCTTTGCAGGACTAAGTAGCTTGGTGTCACCTAGTGCATCAAATTATAAGGGAATAGGCACGATCCAAGGATCATATGATTTGAAGGATTGATGTACCATAGTCAAAATCATATTAACCATTGTGATATGTTGCATAGTGTGAGGAAAAGGTGTAGGAAAGGTACCCATGAGTGAAGAGTCTTTCAAGAGACCCACTCCAACACTTTAATAAGTGATTTTTGAGTCTCCCAAAAAAGGAATGTTGTTGGTCATTTGAGTGCAAGCGTCGGGGGTGTAGTAATATAACTGATCGATAGTCACAATTTTACCTTGATGACGGAATGGGATGCATCGAAAAATCGATGAAGCGATGTTATAGAAAGATTCGTCTCACCCCATGCAAACTTGCTCGGAAAGACTTTTCCATTTCCCTATGCAGACTTGAAGTCCCTTTTTGTAGTTCTCGGAGCTAAAAAAAAAAAATTCCACATATACACGCCCTAATAGCTATACAACATGTGTATATACAGGTTGCACCATTACAGCCCGTGTACATCGAGTTTTGTGCACAAAATTTAAAAAAATGGTGTTGAGTTTCCATGTCATGCCACGAAATCCATGATCCTTAACCTTCGATATACTAGAAACGTTCTGAATCAGCCCTTCAGTTCCATTTGAAAGTTATAAATGGGCCATATCCAAGCTGTGGAAAAGAGGAGAAGAATTCAACTTTGAGAAAAAAAATTACTCTGGAGAAATTATTCACTTCATATTGAGTCTACATCCCTTTGTCCTTTTAAGTCTGAAAACATTGTTCAACCCCCAAGTTCTTCCCTATTTGATGGAGAACCTCATTGTCACTCTTATATGAGATTGCCTTTGGTGGAGGATTGAAGTGGTGGAGGCCCAACTAGAAGGGACTTAGTTTCTCGGTTCCAAACGTGATGACACAGAAGTTTTTCATTCATACACTTATGTTGATTACATTTTAATAGAAATATTTTTTTCTTGTCCAATTAATGTCTTGCAAATATTTGAATTGTTATTCCATGGGCATATTTGTTATGAATATTGATGGATTATATTATTATATGTGCTAAATTTATATATTATCACCATATTCTTACGTATATTGGTTGTTGAGGACAAGTTGCAGGTGTATTTCTTTGAGTCAAGTGTTCAACGATGGACTTCATTGAACGACTGGATGAGGTAGGCTCTTTATCTTGTCTTGTTAGCATATTTGTTTATATAGCATACTTGAGATTAGAGTTGATTTCTGCAGTGATTTCCATCTGTTGTGGTTTAGCCCATGCCATAAAGTGATTTTCCTCATAACAAAATTGGCAACCATACTAGGGATAGAATCTTCTTTTCGGAGTTTGGAGTGTTTTTCTCCTTTGATTGCTCTCGTTTATCTTGAGTTTATTGTCGTCTAATTTCTTGACCTCTTTTCATTTTGAGTCTGATTTTCTTGGCCTTATCATTAATCTGGCATTGTTTCAATACATATACATGGTTTTTTCCCTAACATTCACGTACATACGCGAGTTGTCATTCTGTAGGAAGTGTATATATGTGATTTTCTCTTGAACAGTCGTGTACATCATCATTTTTTTCTTGATTTCTAAGTTTGATGTTTGTTGGGTAAGTGTTGATGGTTTATGAGTCTTCTTAGGTCTCTGTCATGACTGTTAAGTTCCTGGAGAGTGACAAGAAACCTTTCTTTGGTTGAATTTTCGGGCGGTTTTTCTTTCTAATCATCATTTTCATTGGTTGTCCTTGCATCTTGGGATGGGTGTTTGCTTCTTGATATTCTACTTGGTTTGTCTTTGTTTACATACAATAGGGTATTTATATCAAGTTTTTGTTCAGTCTGTGCATTTTCATTCTTTTATATTGAAAATACAACAAAAAAACATACATTTTTCATTGTTGGCATTTGATATTTTGGGTTCTTATCATTGATCTTAGTACATGTATGGAAAGATTGCATTTTATTTGAAATTAAAGAATTGAATTGAAAGTTGCATTTTGAAAAGATTGTCATTTATTGGGAATTGAAGTTAGGAATTTGCATTATATTCATATTTATCTATTTTACTTGTTGAGTCATAACATCATCAGTTTCATGAACACATCTTTTGAGTAAACAAAGCCACTAAAAGTAACGTTGATAAATTTAAAATTGATTAGAAACGATTTTGTTTTTCAGGGTGCACAAACTAGCTTAAGATTTAGAACCTTGGAATAGGATTTTGTGAGTAAAATTCTCCAAGGCTATTAAACTCAACATCTATGTATGACTAAGGGAGTGGTGAATTCCATTGTATAATTGGTGATGTCAGGACACTCGATCACACCAGAGTTAAGCACGAGGTCGTGCAAAGTCAGTTGCAGAGATATCCCTCCAATACCTTCTTAGCGGTAGAGATATTTCTGGGGATCTATTAGTATATGGGGGTCTTGCTAGTCTCTTTACCTCTATGAGAGGCGGTGCTTTCGATATTTCTAGCTTTGTTACCCTACCCATATGGTGGACCTGACTTACGATTGTTCACCTGTGCATTGGTTATATCATGGTGGCTTTAGTTGCTTGACATAGGTAGCCACATAGGTTACCTGCGAGGGTTATCTTGCAGGTACCCTGAGTCAAATAAGGGTCAGACAACACACAGCCTTTGTGGAGCATTACCTATCTAGGGTGTTTCCCTTGTGTTCAACGACAAAAAATCTATTCACACATTGTGATTCGTGTAGTGCCTTGGATGTCATTATCCTTATTGGTGTTTTCCTCGACTTTGTCAGCAGTTTTCCTTATTGGTTGTTATTCAGAGGGTCTTTTTCGTGCACTGCCTGCATATGGTGCATGCAAAAGATGCACAGGGTCATTGGTTCATGAACATGTTCTTTGTCCGAGTTCCTCCAAATAATCAAGCTCATGCTTTGTACCCCGTGCTGAATGATGAGAGATGTCTTAATGCTCTCCTTTCGGTGGGTCTCTTTTCATAGAATTCAACCAACTATTCTAGAAACGAGACCTAGAGTCCTATGAGTACCTAGAGGCTTGTAGTCACGAGTGGCATGTTCTCTCACCATCGACAGTTGGGAATACATCAATTTCTCATGATTGATGGATTCTTCAATTGTTCGATGTCAACACCTTTATTCACACTTGTAATAATGTACTCAGTGCCTTGATACCTAATTTCATTATCGGTAGATTGTCTCGTGTTTGTTAATGATATACCTTAATGATTAGTAATCAAACGAAGTCTCATTATGTTCGACCTTAAATCCTTTATTCACATGATGTAGACTTGCACCTTTGGCGGATCGTGTATAAGACTTGAAGACATTAGTTCATAGTTTCGTATTTTCTGAGTTGTTGCTATCATTCATTGGACCAGTACCTATATGACTTTAGTGATCATGGGAGATCATATTGTACTCCATTGTTTACAGATATCTTCATATTGAGTTTGGGAATAGTTTTCACTGGGCCTTGTTTGTGACTATGACAACTTATGGCATGCATCTACTTTTGTATTTCCTATTCATGGCCATGAATAGTTGTTTGGTATATTTCCACATGGATATGCAGTGTAATTCAAGTTGGAAGCCATGTGTACAAATTCATTATGAAATGTAATATTCTTATGAGCAACTTGTTCGTCCAGATGGGTCTCCATTACTCCACTTCTGGGAATTATAATGTATTTCATCTATTGCAAATACTCCTCTGACCTCACACATTAGGGGGCATATGTTATCGCAAGATTTCCTCACCCCAAGCAAAATTTCTCAGAAGGCCTTTTCCATTTCCCTATGCAGACTTGAAGTCCCTTTTTATAGTTCCCAGAGATAAAAATTCTATTTTTCCACATATACACGCCCTAACAGCTATACAGCATTTGTATATGCAGGTTGTACCATTATAGCCCACATACATTGGGTTTTGTGTGTTGGCACGGTATTGATCAGACCAGGTTCCTTCTCAAGTTACCAACAAAAGGCACCGAGTAGTCTAGAGAAATTGCATTTTCATCTCCTCCGAAGAGAAGAAGTCTCACCTTCTTCTCACCCGAAACACAACTAAGACAAAAATATAGGGAATGGCAAGGACAATACTTAGGTGGGTTCCCGAAACCTTCAAGATTCACCATGAGCTTACGCAAGATAGACTAACTACACAACAGATCTGGCCTCATTCATACTGGAACTAAAGATACCCAAGTTGTGAAAATCATTTGTAAACAGAGATACCATATTGATCTTATCAAGCATAAAAAATTATTGTAAAGAGACAATTCATAAGCATAAACAGAGAATGACACAGTATATTTCAAAATTTTGGGTCCTTCTTCATCTATTATCATCAGATCTTATCGGATTCAATCTCAAAGATACAAGTTAGTACTATGTTACATCATTCTTGCTTAGGACTCATGTCGTAGAGTTCTATCTACCCTTTTTCCCAAAATTGTATACAAATTACAATTACAGAACCTTTCCTCAACTACACCCAACTATACTCAACACTAGCATCCGACTAACAACTAATCAACAACCCTTTTACAGTAATATTCATCTCATATATAGGTTGAGTGGGATGTTCTGGCTTTGGGCTCGCATGCTTTCTTGTTCTGTTGTAACTAATTTTTCCTTGTTGTCGTTGCGTTGTCCCTTTCCGCAACCGATTTCGGTTTATTTACTTGCTCCATTGTCTAGCTCTTTTTGTAGCTTGCGCAACTTGTATTTGATCAAAACTAGGACTATAGTCCTTCTTACGCAGCTTCTTAACCAAAAACGAAGGGCCCAACATTGTGCCCAAAATTAAAAAATGGTGTCGGGTTTCCATGTCATGTCACAAGATCCATGATCCTTGACCTTCAATATATTGGAAACGTTCTGACTTGGTCCTTCAGTTCCATTTGAAGGCTATAAATGGACCATATCGAAGTTGTGGAAAAGAGGAGAAGAATTCAACTTTGAGAGCAAAGTTACTCTGGAAAAATTATTCACTTCATATTAATTCTGCATCCCTTTGTCCTTTTAAGTTTGAACACATTGTTCAGCCCCCAAGATCTTCCCTATTTGATGGAGAACCTCATTGTCTCTCTTATACGAGATTGCCTTTGGTGAGGATTGAAGTGGTGGAGACCCAACTGAAAGGGACTTAGTTTCTCGGTTCCGAACGTGCCGACACAGAAGTTTGTCATTCATACATTTTTTTGTTGATTACATTTTAATAGAAATACTCTTTTCTCATCCAATCTATAGCTCTAATGGCTAGGGCAGTGCCAAGAGAGTCCTATGTTGGCTAGGGCAGTGTTGTAGAACTTTGAGAGATGACATAGCGCAAGGTTCTTGGGCTAAATATTCAATGATGTTGTAGTTTTGAGAAGCATGCAAGTTAGAATTAAAGGTTTAATTTTGAATTGTTCTCTTGGTGGACATAGAATAGAGTCAAAGCTTGGTTTCTCAATATCGAGTGGACGAGGTGGAGGAGTAATGGTAGTGGGAGGTGGATCTGGTGTAGTACCATTAGTTTCCTTCTCCTTATCATGTTTACCTAGAGGTGTGTCATATGTCGTAGTACGAGTGGTCAAATATATCCCATTAAACATGTAAATGTGTGCACTCGATGAAGGTTCCTCATTAGAAGGATGATTTTGGTTTCCTCCTATCGTAGGTGCAAGAGTTTGTGAAACCAGTGACTGATACTATGGAAAAGGATGTGTCAATATAGCAGGTTGATAATTTCCTTTAAAAAGTTTGGCAACTTCATCCCAATGAGGAAAATCTCGTGTGTAGTGATCTTCACCAAAAATGGGACATGGAAATTTCGGTTTGCATTGTAGTTTTTTTTCAGTAGCAGGTGGTTGTGTTTGTGTTTTTGCATTTTCGGTTTGATTATTTTTTTCCTTGGGTTTATTCTTAGTTTTATTCTTTCCCCCTGGTTGTTGTGGAGAAGCAGATTGAACTGCATTCACATCAGATATTTGATTCAAGTTGGAGTTTGATGAGATTGAAGTCGATCGGGTAGAGGGGGTAGCAATTGAATGATTAGTCATGTTGGTCAACTATGAACTAGACTAGGTTTTGAAAGAACCGATAACTCCATCTAAGTGAGCAGTGGAGGATGGTTTTGATGGATCGGTTGATGGGACGGGAGAGTTGGGAATCAATTCATACAAAGTACCAGATTGGGAATAAACCAATTCCAGATACTGGGCACGAACAATGGATTCCTCTTATGTAATGACACCTCCCATGGCTACGTCATGAGCAATAGGAGGTAAAAGTGATTTGGTGAACCATTCATCTAGAAATTAGTTGGGACTGGTTTCTTTGATCAACCTTTGTCATTGTCTCCATTCATGAATATAATCATAAATATGGACGTAGTTTTTCTGACGAAGGGAGGTCAAAATTTCTGTGTCGGTTTCATATCGGATAGGTAATTGAAAGTGCGTGAGAAAAGCCATGGAAAGTGAATTAAAATCTTGAAAAGTTATGCGTTGTAATTCAATGTACCATTTATTCGTTGTACCGATAAGTGTACACTGGAAAAGATGCAACCATATAGAATCATCCATTAGTGAATTTGATGAGCACCATAGATGAAAGGTCATAACATGGTTATTAGGGTCTTCACTAGGTTTACCATCAAATTTCAGAATATTGGAAGGTAATTTGGCAGGACTGACTGGCCAAAAAAGGGAGTGTAATATGGGATCGTTGGTTAATCGCAATAGATTCAGTAGATATAGAGTGGCTAAGAATGATAGTTGTCGATTCACCTAAGGATGATACTAGTGTGGCATAGGAACACTGGTAGGACCATAAACTAGTTGTTGTTGATGTTGACCAACAAACGTAGATTCATTTGTTGAGGTATGTGCATAAAAGGAGAGGGGAAACCCATTTGGCCCTGGGCAGGATAGCCAATGTAACCCAAGGGAGGATAGTTCGCTTGATTAGTTTGAGATGGAGAACCAGTTTTCCCTTGAGGACAGTAACTAGTTTGACCCTGAGGAGGGTAAGGATTTGGCCCTTGGGGAGGAAAAGATGATTGACCTTGAGGACCCCAAGTGGGATTTGGGACTCCGGGGAAATGTTATCCACAGCGTAGTCCAGAAGGATTGGGATTTGGGATTCCTCCCTATGGGTTGCGGTTCGATGGCCCTCCCTAATGTGGTTGATGGAACTGACCTCCCTTGGGTGGTCTCCAGGATTGAGGGGGGTTTCTGGTGAATTAAGGTTGAGATTGTCCCCCTACCATTGGTTGGGTAGAAACTGGGATGTGACTGATAAGATGGGGTTCCCCCCTAGTTGAATTTTGTATGTTGGAGGACAGTTTCCCCTCGATAGGGATTTTTCCACTAAAGGGGGCTTTCCCCCTAGTAGGGATTTGTCCCGCGGTTGGATTTAGTTGTGTGGCAAGGTTTTTCATTCTTTGATGTGAAGGTGTCCCAACTAGGTTTTATGGAGTATACAAAGTTTTATCTTGAAGAGGGATGGGAGGTGTAACCATCAAGGTAATTTGCAAATAAATAGGTAACACGACTCTTGTTTCACTTTAAATTTGGCCTGACGTGGTAGAAATATTGAATGTTGGTTCAACGGGGTGGTCGATGGGATGACTTGATGGTCCTGCCTCTGCACGGGTGGTGGTAGAGGTATGTGGAGGGTCAAAGGGTGGTCGGCTAAAATTAAATTTCTCATAGAGGTCTCGTCCCAATTGGGTTCTCGATATAGAATGAACAATATTTTTTTGTGGATCTAAAATTTCAGTAGAACAGACAGGGGTAGTGTATTCTTCATTAAAATTCGGTTGTATTGGTTCCATATCTAGTTGATTATATGGCCTTGACGATAGGCGAGAATATTCTACTACAATGTTACCTTAAGAGTTCATTCGAGCAAGGATTGGATCGAGAGGAACTACCAATTATGGGTTAACAATAAAGGTGGAATATTCCTGAACCGTAATTAAATATCTCTCAGTATTTGCTAGCAAAGGATTGGTGGCGCTCCCAGTGTCTGAATGGTTTTCAACCTCTTCACGGTAAGTTTCTTCAGGTGAGTTAGGAGGTAGGGGTTCGAACCCTTCTGGAGGTAACCCTTACATCCTACATGATCTATGAAGACTTAAAGTAAACAAACAACACTCACTAAAAAATCTAGAAAACCAACAAACAAACAATTCCTTCTCTCAATGAACGTACTAGTTGCTGATGAAATCCAACATCGCGTGATCAAATTGAGAAGGGGATAGGATATGAGTGGGTGGATTAGTTATGTTGGCGACTTTCTTAACAGACTTACACCTTGGTGCAAATTCCCTCATGGTGTTACTCGTGGGTTACCCTCCAAGAAGCCTGACTGAATTTGACCAACGTTTGTTCCAGGTACAACAAAGACTTCCCTTAACCATCACCTTGTGTAAGGACCCTAAAGATTATTGCTATGAAGGATACCAACTCGTAGTCATCCTCTAAGCGGGTGCAATCGACAGCCGAGTCCAAACATATGGGCAGGCTATCAAATCTAAAATTATTCAAGATAACTAAGGAAAAATGGACCGGTAAAATCCAGAGGACCCTAAACAGTTTCTAAATTCACGAAGCTCTGAGACCAAACGAAAAAAATTGATCCTCAAGAAGAACCCTCAATATACGATTGTACTACTAAAATTGGTTAATACCTAGAGGGATAATCTTTGTTTCTCTCCCACACGAGACCTCGTGTTTAACCCTTGTGTGAGAGGGGGATCCCAACTATGTTTATACGAAGGTTGGATTTACTCTCCCTATCACAAGATTTTGCATTTGTCTTGCATGCTTTGGAGAGTTATTCTCACAGCCTATTCTAAAACTCTAGTCGTAGTCTATCGTTGGTGTAAAGATATAAAAACAAAAGTTTTTAGTTTGATCTTAATTAGCGCTCATTTTCATGGTTGTTTGTTACACAAAAGTGAATGATAGTGAAACTGATGATGTTTGAGACTCGACTCCAAAAAGAACTTGAAAAGAATGAGATGCAAACTTTCTTTTCAATGAACTTCTAGCTACAAGAACGGGAAGAGTTTTTTTTCTTTCACTAACAAACACTCAAGAATGCAAAATTTTATACTATTTTGTTCTCAACAAGAATTAAAACAATTGCCAAATTATAAAGAAAACTTTTCCAATATCCAAAACCAATGCATACAAGTATTTATTTGTTTGATTGCGAATGTAAATTAAGATGTTCGTCTAATGCTTTGTTCTTTCACTAATAATGAAAAAGGTTCACTACTATGATTTGAAAAAGAGGAAGCAAAAGTACATAAAAAAGATACTCTCGGTAGAAAATAAGAGACCAAAAGAAGAACAACCTACCAAACTATTCACTCAAAGGAAAAACACTAAAAAACCAAAAGTCGCACTTTAAAGTCTTCTGGTATGGAGTAAGGGGTCAAATATGAGGGAATAAATATTTTGATCAATGACCTTCCTTATGAAAAACTCCAATAAATCAGATAATTGAAAAGAGAAGCAAAAAGGAACCAAGTTTGAAAGAGAACGGTTGATTTTTGCGATAAGGAAAGATAACACAAACTCAATAAAGACTAAAAGAGTGAAAGGCAGCAATTTTGAGTCAAACAGAGACAAGATCTGATAGCGTAGGATTGTTGATTTGGTGTTTTGACTATTTTTCCAATGGCCAAATTATTTTTGCATACGAAAATTATACATTCTATGCTCTTATTTAGCCATTTTTAAAGGTATTATCAAGTTTTGTGCATCAATTTTCCATGGAATAACACAAGGTATGTGTAATCATCATTTTTCAATGGTTTTATGTTAATTCATATTTATTTGAATGATTACAATGATCTAACGTTTCTTTTTTGCTTGCAACAGGTCAAAAATGTGATCCGACCGTCTATCCAGTCCTTCGTCCAGACCTACATCCGGCACTCCATCAGGCACTCGGAGCGCAGAGGAGTTGGTGGTTAACATATCAGCGGGCTTCGATGGACGAATCAGGAACATGGGTTTTGTGCCCACTCATGCCCTCCAGCTATGGAGCTCGATGCATTCAGACTTGGGTGGTTGCAGCAACCGCTATATGGAGTGCACAAGGTTGTTGGACAAATATGTTTTTTGTTAAATGAATTTAATGTATTTATGTTTTTAGAGAGTGTCGACCCTTCCAGTGGTCGACCTCTCAAACTTTGTATAACTATATAAATACTTCTACCTATGCCACTAAGAGAGACATGGATTTTTGTTCATATACACAGAGATTATCTCCATTTTTGTTGTATACTATGTTTTTGATGATCAATACCAATGTTGCGTTAATTCAGTGACTGTGTTTTCTTATTGAAGTATTTCCATGACCTTCTAGGGAGCCCACCAGTGATCTGGGTAGTTTTTCATACCAGTATATATTTGTATTTTCACATTTGTCTTTCATCACTTACCAATTTTGAATTTCTTGTTAATTTGTATAACCGTATATCTTTCTTTACTTTTGAATTGCTTGTTGAAATCGTATCATTCTATATCTCTTCTAACTTGCAGCTCATTTCTTGAATTGTGTGTGTATCACAGAGCATGTGTGGATGTCCATGTTTACTTGTTTATCTTTTGATTTCTAACATTTTGATTCCAGATTGTAATTTATTTGCTTATTCATTCTGGAGCATAGCAATTTAGACAGATTCCATGTTTACTTATTCATATTTAGATTCTTAACCCTTTTCTTGCAGGTTGTAGTTCACTTGTTTAGAAGCTTTTTAATTTTTCGATCATGTCTTTTTCCTCTGTTTCATAAAGCTGTAAATCACTTTGCAGAGTATCTATTTAGATAGTGTTCATTTATCAAGTTGTGATTTTCAAATACTCTCTGTAGGAGTGCATAACTTGTTAATCTCATTTCTAGAATCAGCATGATAAGATAGAAGTTGATTTTGAGTTATGAACTTCAATGGTAGCTTCGTTAATTTTAAGTTATGATTTTTAATGAGATCCTAGTTATGAATTTGAATTATGGTTTCTAATTAGTACTAGTTATGAGTTTGTAGGTTTGCTTGAATTATTGATTATGAACATAGTATTTTGCAGTATTAGTGTGATAAAGCAAATGATTGATGTTTAATCTCTTCTGCACAATGTTTAAAGATCATATGGATTCCAAGAGCATCTAATGTTTCTTTTATGATGACAAAACTTTCTATAGACTGCCTTATCCATACTCTTCATTTCTCCGTAGAAATTAGCATTGAGTTAATTCCACTTGAATTGTCATTAGTGGTTAGATACCATCGTGATGTAATTTTCCACCGTAGAAACAATCATCACATTTGAATACTGTCACAACACTCTTTCTTTCAGTTAGGTAGATTAGTGTTTAGTCTCTGCAAAATAGAAACAATTGTGTTCTTTTTCTTCTCTTTCTTTCAAATTAGGTTGAGTAGTGTTTGTTCTCTGCATGATAGAAATAATTGTGATTTTTTTCTTTAAAAATAGAGTTCACTTGTAAAGATAATTCTCGCAGATTATTTACTTATTCATAGATTGCTTGTTCATTCAGAGATAGATTAGATAGTTTAGAGATAGATTATTTGTTCTTTTCTTATTCAGAGGTAGATTAAATAGTTCATAGTCCTATATGGTTCATAGTCCTAGATTACTTAAAGCTCATTAGTTAAAGGTTGCTTTTTATATTTAGCATAGAATTTGTTGTTTAAATGGATTTTAAAAGTCATATTTTTAAAGTAGAATTGTAAATTGAAAAGAGTGTTGATCCCTAGGGTAAATCATATTCTTAGTTAGGTAATCTTTCCATTAGATTTTCTTTCTGCCTTGGGTTGAAAATTTAATTAAGGGAAATTAGTAGATATAGTTTACCCATCATTTTTGGTGTCGTTGTCGGGGAGTTGTCTTAAGGTAGAACATAGTTAGGAAGTAGATTATTTCTTAACATTAGTACCAGTTTGGTGGAAAGGGAACTTTAAGATGAGAGGTAAGAACCTACGCATCTGTTATAGCAGGTTCCCCCAAACCCAATGGTAGTTTTTATTTTTGTACTTATTTCATGAACAAACCTAGGGACCCAAAAGGTAGATATATCAAAACCAAACCAAAAATTCCTATGAAGGTTCCTTCTAACCTTTTGGAGGAAGGAACACTCCACCTATAAACTCTGAAGAATGATACTAGAAAGTAGGGAAGATGTTATTATTTTGAAAGACCAGGAACAAAATCTTCCCCAAAATGAAAATTCACAGATTACAAAAGCCCCTCCTTATCCAGAAATGTTATCAATTGAGAAACCAACGATTCGACTAGAATTTGACATTTTAAATGAATTAAAGGATATTTGTGTCAAAATTCCCCTGTTACAAGCCATAAAGGACATTCCAATTTATAGTAAGGTGATCAAGGAATTGTGTATCAAGAAACCAGGTAGGAAACAAAAAGATCCTCCAATAGTACATTTGATAGGAGAATTGTTTGAATACATATCAGAGCAGCCTAGGGTCACAAAGTATGCAAACCCAGGGAATCTCATAGTAACAATAACCATTAATAAGGTTCCCATTGGAAATACTCTCATAGACCTAGGGGCATCCATTAATGTTATGATTGCTACTACCTTAGATGAATTATAGTTGAAACCCCTCCTTAGACCTACCCCAACTATTTTGGAATTAGAAGATAAGATAAAATTTATACATGAAGGAATCTTGGATGATATAATAGTCACATTAGAATCATGGGAATATCCAGTAGACTTTCTTGTCATTCATTCAAAGGATCATTCTAAAGGGCATCTCATTATCTTGGGAAGACCTTGGTTGGCCACAACCAATGCATTTATTGGTTGTAGAGAAGGTGATATGACTATCTCCAATGGGCTTTCTATACAGAAGCTTACCATATACCCACTAGCTCAACCCGTTATGGAGAATCTATGGTGGCTTGAATTTCCATATGAGAATGAGAACTAGGAAGAAATTGTGTTTCCTAGTGATCATTCTTGGGTACTTCATGAGAAAAAAAAGGAAAGTGTGTTAAATCAATTTATTTTTGCAATCACGTGTGTTGATTTTCCACAATCTTTTCCCAAATTTGAGTACATGTTTGGTGAAGAATTTCACGAGCAATTGGACCCATCAACTTTGTCTTCAACATATTTTATTTTTGAGATAGATGAATCTACCATATCTTATACCATGACTTATGAGATTAGTCCTGGGAAATTCCTACATATAAATTCCTAACTAAGTGCAGATCAACAAGAACAATTAGTAAATGTCCTTAAAAACCAATCAGGAGAATTCGCCTGGGAATATACCGATATGAAGGGTATACACCCTGACACATGAATTCATCACATATATACCCAAGAAGAAGTAACACATGTTAGGAAACCCTAGAGAAGGATGAATCTGGCACTAATGGATATAGTAAAGGAAGAAATATAGAAGCTATTGAATTTCGGTTTTATTTATCCAATCTCTGACAGTAAATGGGTATCCTCGCTTGTAGTGGTTCCAAAGAAAGTAACCGAAAAATGGAGAATTTGTGTTGACTTCTGGGAACTTTATAAGGCCACTCTTAAGGATTATTTTCCTCTTCCCTTCATTGACCAAGTCTTGGATACCTTGTCAAGGAAGCGATACTTTTCCTTCATGGATGTATATAACAGATACAACCAAATTCTCATAGCACCTGAGGATTAGGACAAGACTACTTTCACTTGTCCTTGGAGAACCTATGCATGTACGGTCTTACCATTTGGTTTGTGTAATTCTCCTGCCACATTTCAATGAGCAGTATTAGGGATATTTGTTGACCTCATTCATGACTGTGTGGAAGTATATATGGAAAATTTTAGAGTATATGGTAATACTTATCAGGAATCCCTATATAATCTGAAGAAATTTCTTATGAGATGTCAAGAAATGAATTTATCCCTAAGTCATGAAAAGTGTAAAATGGTATTGACTAAAGGAGTATATTTAGGGAATCATGTTTCATTCAAAGGGATTAAAGTGGATCCTGCTAAGATTGAGGTAATTGTCAAACTTCCACCTCCAAAGACTCAAAAAGAGGTAAGAAGCTTTCTTGGACATGTCGAGTACTACCAGCGATTTATTGAGAATTTTACAAAGATTGTTGCACCAATGTTTGTATTTCTTACAAAAGATGTTGATTTTCTTTGGACTGGCCATTTTCAAACCTCCTTTGAAACTCTAAAAGCTAAATTATCTGTGGCACCAGTTCTTAGGGGACCCAATTGGGCCCTTCCATTTCACATATCCATTGATGCCTCTGATATTGCAATAGGAGGAGTATTAGAAAAAAAAGAATACCAACAATCCTATGCCATATACTTTGTGAGTAAGAACTTGTCCCCTGTCGAGTTAAACTCTACAGTCACCGAAAAGGAATTCTTGGCAGTTGTTCATGCCATCAATAAGTTTCTCCATTATATCACAGGATATAAGGTATTTGTACATACAGATCACTCTGCCATTATATTTCTCATGAATAAACCCTTTACCAATGACCGAGTAACTAGGTGGCTCCTGTTATTACAAGAGTTCAATATCATCGTCCTTGAACGACCTCGAAAAGAGAACTTAGTAGTTGATTTTCTCTCACGTATTAATCATGAGGGTGATAGTATTCATGTTGATGATAGTTTTCCAGATGAACATCTCTTTTCCATCTTCGTAAACACTCCATGGTTTGCAAACATGGAAAATTGTTTAGCTACTAGAAAGTTACCAACTCATTTGTCACCTCATGAAAAGCATCGAATTATAACACAAAGTGATAACTACTCCTGGGTTGGCCATTACCTTTTTCGTACTGGACAAAAATTTATTATTCGTAGATGTGTCTGGGAAGATGAGATACCATAAATCCTATGAAGTTGTCATGATGGACCATGTGGTGGACATTTTTATGATAAACGTACAACATATAAGGTTTTACATTTAGGCTACTATTGGCCTAGCATTTTTAAGGATGCTTCCAAATATGTGAGAAGTTGTGATAGCTGTCAGGGGATAGGAAGACCCACTTAAGATGATGAAATTCCCTTATGTGTCCAAGTTATGATAGAACCTTTTGAGAAATGGGCCCTTGATTTTGTAGGACCAATTTCACCCATGTCTCGTAAGAATAATTATATTCTAGTTTGCACAGATTATGTCACCAAGGGGGTAGAGGCAAAAGCCTTGTTTAGGGATACTGAAAAATCTGTTGTTGAATTCATTTATGAATATATCTTTACCCTCTTTGGTGTTCCTCATGAGATTGTCATAGACCAGGGTACATAATTCACTTCTAAGTTGATGAAGGAATTAATGGAAAAATATGGGATAAAGCATCGCAAGTCTTCTCCATATCACCCAAAAGCTAATGGTCAAGTAGAGTCAACAAACAAAGTATTGGAAACTATCTTAACCAAAACTGTCCAATTCCACCATAGAGATTAGGTTGATAGACTTCCATAGGCTTTGTGGGCATATCATACCACCTGGAGAAACACCATTGGGCATGCCCCATACAAACTAGTTTATGGAAAACAAGTACTTCTTCCAATTGAATTCCAAGTAAGGAATTTTCGTATTGTTGCACAATTGGGATTAGAATTAGACGAGGCAAAAAAAAAACAAGCCCTGCAATTGAATGAATTGGATGAGATTAGACAAGATTCTATCCAATAGACAATTTTAGTTCAAAACCAGAGGAGCAAGTCGCATGATAAATTTATCAAAAAGAAATAATTTCAACCTGGTGATTGGGCTTTGTTATTTGATTCCCGATTCAAAAATTTTAAAGGAAAACTTACCACTCGATGGTTGGTTCCTTATGAGGTAGTTACCATGTATTATAATGGGGTTGTTAAGATAAAAACAATTTATGATGGACAAGTCTCTTTCATAGTGAATGGACATCGACTTAAACTTTACCATAGACCCATTTCCAAAGAATATTTTCTACAGGTCATGTCAGTCAATAAGGAATTGGCATTGGTGGATGGAGAAGTTTCTTCTCCCTCCCCATGTTCTTGAAAAAAAATTATTTCTGATTGTACATATGTAAATATTTTAAAGTGTATGTGTTCTTGAAATAGTTTGATTTTCTTTTGTACATATGTAAATATTTTAAAGTGTATGTGTTTTTCCCTGACAAAACAATTTTAGAGATTTCTACGTGTATTCATCTAACCACAAGTGGACAAATCCGAGACAAAAGGGAAGTATTTTAATTTGGAAGAAGATGTTTCTATATTCGAACTTTGTCAGCTCTTTTAAGCATCAATTGGATAATGACTTTTTATTATGCTTAGAAATTGTCTGCTTTAAATTAGCCATTTTACAAGATTTCTATATTCTCTCATGGAATATTTCATGGCAGTTGCTCATAACCTCCACCACTAGAGAGGATATCAAGAAGTGGCACTTTATCTTATAAAACTTAGAGGTTACTAGTACAATTTCCTAAGAACCCCGAGTAGGTGAGTAAAGTATCTTTATCAAAGAGTAGCTCTGGAAGTTCCTGGATTAGCAGCTAACCATGGAAACATCACAATAACTTCAAAAGAAGAAAGTGCGGACCTAAGAAACCTTTATGTTCTCTTTCCAATGGTACCCATCCACTACACATTAAAAATGCTTCATTATACCATATCTTTAGATTGTCTACGCCCACTTAAGTATCCCCTACATAGGGACAGTCTATAAGGAATACATAAAGAAGAGTCATCCTCTAACTTAAATACCATCCCAGTCCAAAATAAAAATAAAAAATCAAAGTTGCCTCCCCATATTCTTGCAAAAAACAATCTTTATACACAAATCTTAAAAGATGGTCAGCTAGTCTTTGTTGTAAAAGGGTGCAAGAGGCTGACCCGTCGAGATACTGAACATGTCTGCTGGCAGCGGGTACCGGTCTATGGTATGACTAGGTAATCGGAGTACTGAACAAGCTTGCTGGAAGCGGGGCATTCTATCTAGCGAGGGTGATGATATGAAAAACAATAAATAAAATTCATAAATCTTAAAACTTGTCTTGTTGTACGACACTACTTGTAGGCAAAGATGAAAAGAAGTATGCATTGTTAAGCAAAGGTAAATGAAATCCATCAATCTACCATTGGGAACTAACTTTAAGACAATCCTAAGACCCTCTCACCTACCTCTTCTAAACTATATGTAGGATTTTATGTCCTACAGGTGGGGCCATATTTTAACCGTATTGTCAGATTAAAGTGTGAAATTTATCTCTACACTTGGAAATTGTAAATCTTAGGCTATTGGGAGAATTGGCTGGTTTCCTATATCTTTTATTGTGAGGTGTCACAATACTTAGGAGTGGGGGACGGGTTTCCTGAGCTGACAAATGATAAAAATTGCTATCTGTATTACAAGCCATGATAAGAGGAAGTGGAATATTGCTCAAAATTCTGTCATATTGTTTTTACAATATCCTGGGCTATTATATCAGCAGTTGTTGTATTGGTATGATAAGTTTTATACTGCTGACATAACTTTGTGTGTTATAAACATGTTGTGCATTTTTATTTATGTTTATGCAATGGAACACTACTTATACTTAATTGTTCCTTGTAATAAGTACAGATCGATAACAACTGCTAAATACTCACCGCCATTTGTATTACAAGCTTATGAAAAGAGGAACAGTTGTTTGAATTGTTACAGATCGATGACAAGGAAATCAAAAATGGGCAAACGTACGTTTACTATGGGATAATTTCCACTTACACAAGAGGACCGGATGGAGTTCCATCCGAGGATCGGATGGAGTTCCATCTGGAGGACCGGATGGAGTGCCATCTGGAGGACCGGATGGAGCACCATATGGAGGATCGAATGCGGTGTTTTATACACTATAAATGATCACGATCACATGCAGGTATCATAGCTCAAATTAATTACGCCTGTTGCAATGATAAATTAGATGAATTTAAATGGTGTATTTTTCAAATTCCATTTTGGTGATCAAATTAAAATTAGAAATTCATTTTATGATCAAATGTCCAAGTCGAAGACTTGGACATTGATCTAATTCTTACATGATTTTGTTTACCTACAAAGTACACACCATTCAAATTCAAACTCATCACAATTATGATCACACATGACATTTGTGTATGATGAATTCGCCCACGATTCAACCGTTTCCATCACAATTTCATTAAGAAACTAGTACTTTGTCTTGATTGCTCATACCCTGTTTATTTCTCTCATCCTCTGCTTGTTGTGTCGCGCTCACCCTCTGCCCGATTTTTTCCTTCTTCTCATCCCTTGCTATGTAACAATTCCCAACCATTATGAACTGTCCTCCTACACTGAGCTACTAGCCATTCTCGAATTAGCAGTGTGTAGATAAATCTCCCTCTGTGTGGGTTGGGGACCATTCTTGGCTAGTATGTAGGGGCACAATGATGGAATCTCTCTCCAATTCTCTCTCCTGTTCGATGGGAGACTAGATCACATAGGGTCTCTAGTATTTTTGGCCTCTAAGGAATCCATTTCCTTGAACACGAAATTTCCACGGGTTGGGAATCTGTGGTTCAAATACCATCAATTTCCATGTCCAAGTAATAACAGTGTTCAAGCCCGAATACCAAAATGTTTATGGAGCCAAAGGGTATTTGAAAGAGTGGATCAAAGGTGAATTGATCAAACCTCTAATTTTAATTACTAGTCTCATCACTTGTGAAGGTAGGTACCTTGTTTTTAAATCTTATCATTTATGTCTTTTGGCCCATTTTCTATTCAATAAACCTCTGAATTTTCCTTTCTATTTCCTGAAAAATCCTCAAGAAGATGTCTTCCCAGGTCCGTAAAAATTTGGCCAGCCCTCACAACAGTTTATTTCACCATGGCCTCATTAAATTGCTCATTATATCAGAATTGAAAAAACAGAGTAAGACATGGGACGATTTCCTCTACCAATTTTTGAATCCCCATATAACAGTTAAGACAAGCAAGAAATCGGTTGATTCAGGGGTTGTCACCCCACCTAATCCTCACTCTCCAAAATATCCAAATCCTCCAGTTCAAACTATCTCCCTGTCTGATACGAAAGTTAAGATAATTATTGATTCCCCTGTAGCCTCATCTCGTAAGAAAATTAAAAATCCTGGTGATAATTCCCCATTTCGTTCAACACCTATCGAGTCTAAACCTAAGAAGTTACAATATTTATTTCATCAAGATTTTCCTTCGGTTTCTACAAAGAGGAGAGGAGATAATCAATTCAAGGGGAAATCCTTTTGAAGAAGCACCCGAAGTATGAGTGGCAAGCCCATTATAAAACCTCCAAGTACTTCAGATCCTATTCAATTGTATTTCGACAATGACATCCCCCATAAAATACTTAAAGAAGTTTTTGCAGAGGAGTCTAAGCCCGATAAAGAGGTCAAATTTGAACCTATGACACCAAGTTTTCCTCACAAAAACACTGTTACTCCTTCCTCCTAGATTCCTACACAGTATTTTAAAGTTGATATACCTTATTCATCTATCAAGGAGCCTAAGTCTTCCTCTCTTGAGCCATCTGATTAAACCCTAACTATTGATAAATTGCAACAAGAAAATGCTCAGTTGCTTCAACAATTCGCAGAACAAGAAACTGTGGATTGACATTTACACCATGACAACGTTGTCCTGCAAGAAAAAGTAAACTCTCTTCAATGATCGGTCGATCAGATGACCACCACCAATCACAGTCTTAGGATGCAATTGAAACATTGCAAAAGGACTAAGCCAAAGTCCCCAGAGCATGAGGGAGAAGCTTCTAAATATAATCCACCCTCTTTTTCACAAGGATAGCTATGTTGGATGCTCCATTTTTGTTTGCAGAGAGACCTGCAAATTCTTAGGCATCGGAGAAATGTTGATTTGGTGTTTTGGTTGTTTTTCCAATGGCCAAATCCTTTTTGCATACGAAAATTATACATTTTATGCTCTTATTTAGCCATTTTTAAAGGTATTATCAAGATTTGTGCATCAATTCGCCATGAAACAACATGAGGTATGTGCAATCATCATTTTGCAATGGTTTTATGGTAATTCATATTTAGTTGAATCATTACAATGATCTAATGTTTCTTGTTTTCTTGTAATAGGTCAAAAATGTGATTTGACCGTCCATCCAGTCCTTCATCCAGACCTCCATCCGGCACTTCATCTGGCACTCAGAGTGCAGAGGATTTAATGGTTAGCATATCGGTGGGCTTCGATGGAACAATCAGGAACATGGGTTTTGTAACATACCCACTACCTAAATAATAAAAAATTTCATTCTTCCTCAAGGAACAGAATCCCCGAAGTCCTACAGGGGTCTAGTGTGGGCTAGTTCTTCCCTGTTCACCTCCTTGTGATCGTGGGTTAGGACCACAGGCCAAACAAACCAGGCACCTTTCACAACTCGCGACCTCGCGAGTCATGAATCAAAGGCCCTCCAGTCTTCTTCACAAATCGTCGATACCCGAGATCACAAAATGGGTATAGCTTCCTTCTGTCAGCGTCCTTTACGCATGACCATCGGCTAGGCTAAACTCTAACTCCTCTCGCTACTCATGACTTCGTAAGTCCAAGTGTTGAGCTTTCATGCCCTTCTCACGCGAATCCTTGAGACACGAGGAGTCAACGGAGCATTGACTCCCTTCTCTAGGCGA
>SNQJ01S0021957.1:88132-118450 GCA_010110895.2 Picea sitchensis
ACCGCCATCGTGGTCTCTTTTTCTGCACATCCCCTCATCAGCAGTCCTACAATAAATTCAGAATGTTATTCACATTCATTGACCTCTTCTCAAGGTCCATTTACATCACATATTCTCATTTACGAGTTTGCCATAGTCCTTGGCCAGTCCAGTTATATTTACAAGTTGGGGGAAACAGGGTGTTACAGGTTTTGTTCCCACTCATACCCTCCATCTATGGAGCTCAACCCATTCATACTTGGGTGGTTGCAGCAGCCGCTATGTGGAGCACGTGAGGTTGTTGGACAAAGATTCTTTATGCTAAATGAATTTAACGTATTTATGTTTTTAGAGAGTGTCGACCCTTCCAATGGTTGACCTCTCAAGCTCTGTATAACTCTATAAATAATGCTACTTATGCCACGAAGAGAGACACAAGTTTTTATTCATATACACAGACATTATCTCCAATTTTGTTGTATACTCTGTTTTTTATGATCAATACCAATGTTGCGTTAATTCAGTGACCGTGTTTTCTTATTGAAGTATTTCCACGACCTTTTGGGGGGCCCACCAGTGGTCTCGGTAGTTTTTCATATCAATATATATTTGTATTTTCATATTTGTCTTTCATCACTTACCAATTTCGAATTTCTTGTTAATTCGTATCACTATATATATTTATTTACTTTTGAATTTCTTGTTGAAATCATATCACCGTATATCTCTTCTAACTTGCATCTCATTTCCTGAATTATGTGTGTATCACAGAGCATGTGTGGACGTCCATGTTTACCTGTTTATATTTTGATTTATAATATTTTGATTCCAGGTTGTAATTTATTTGCTTATTCACTCTGCAGCATAGCAATTTAGATATATTCCATGTTTACTTGTTCATATTTAGATTCTTAACACTTTTCTTGCAGGTTGTATTTCACTTGTTTAGAAGTTGTTTAATTTTTCTATCATGTCTTTTTCCTCTATTTCATAAAGCTTTAAATCACTTTGTAGAGTAGCTATTTAGATAGTGTTCATTTATCAAGTTGTGATTTTCAAATACTCTTTGTAGGAGTGCATAACTTGTTAATCTCGTTTCTAGCATCATCATGATAAGATAGAAGTTGATTTTGAGTTATGATCTTCAATGGTAGCTTAGTTAATTTTAAGTTATGATTTTTAATGAGATCCTAGTTATGAATTCGAATTATGATTTCTAATTAGTACTAGTTATGAGTTTGTAGGTTTGCTTGAATTATTGATTATGAACAGAGTATTTTACAGTATTAGCGTGATAGAGCAAATGATTGATGTTAAATCTCTTCTGCACAACGTTTAAAGATCATATGGATTCCAAGAACATCTAATGTTGATTTTATGATGGAAAAACTTTATATAGACTGCATTATCCATACTCTGCATTTCTCCATAGAAATTAGCATTGAGTTAATTCCACTTGAATTTTCATTAGTGGTTATATGTCATTGTGATGTAATTCGCCACCGTAGACACAATCATGACATTTGAATACTATCACAACACTCTTTCTTTCAGATAGGTAGATTAGTGTTTATTCTCTAAAAAATAAAAATAATTGTGAGTTTTTGCTTCTCTTGCTTTTAGATTAGGTCGAATAGTGTTTATTCTCTGCAAGATAGAAATAATTGTGATTTTTAAATTTAAAAATAGAGTTCACTTGTAAGGATAATTCTCATAGATTATTTGCTTATTCATAGATTGCTTGTTCATTCAGAGATAGATTAAATAGAGAGATTATTTGTTCTTTGTTTATTCAGAGGTAGATTAAATAGTTCATAGTCCTAGATTTTTTAAAGCTCGTTAGTTAAAGGTTTCTTTGTATATTTAACATAGAACTTTCTCTTTAAATGGATTTTAAAAGTCATATTTTTAAAGTAGAATTGTTAATTGAAAAGAGTGTTGATCCATAGGGTAAACCATCTTCTTAGTTAGGTAATCTTTCCATTAGCTTTTCTTTCTGCCTTGGCATGTATTGTGTCAAAACTGTAAGTTTACTTACCCCAGGTTGACAATTTAATTAAGGGAAATTAGTACATATAGTTTACCCANGTGATAGAGCAAATGATTGATGTTAAATCTCTTCTGCACAACGTTTAAAGATCATATGGATTCCAAGAACATCTAATGTTGATTTTATGATGGAAAAACTTTATATAGACTGCATTATCCATACTCTGCATTTCTCCATAGAAATTAGCATTGAGTTAATTCCACTTGAATTTTCATTAGTGGTTATATGTCATTGTGATGTAATTCGCCACCGTAGACACAATCATGACATTTGAATACTATCACAACACTCTTTCTTTCAGATAGGTAGATTAGTGTTTATTCTCTAAAAAATAAAAATAATTGTGAGTTTTTGCTTCTCTTGCTTTTAGATTAGGTCGAATAGTGTTTATTCTCTGCAAGATAGAAATAATTGTGATTTTTAAATTTAAAAATAGAGTTCACTTGTAAGGATAATTCTCATAGATTATTTGCTTATTCATAGATTGCTTGTTCATTCAGAGATAGATTAAATAGAGAGATTATTTGTTCTTTGTTTATTCAGAGGTAGATTAAATAGTTCATAGTCCTAGATTTTTTAAAGCTCGTTAGTTAAAGGTTTCTTTGTATATTTAACATAGAACTTTCTCTTTAAATGGATTTTAAAAGTCATATTTTTAAAGTAGAATTGTTAATTGAAAAGAGTGTTGATCCATAGGGTAAACCATCTTCTTAGTTAGGTAATCTTTCCATTAGCTTTTCTTTCTGCCTTGGCATGTATTGTGTCAAAACTGTAAGTTTACTTACCCCAGGTTGACAATTTAATTAAGGGAAATTAGTACATATAGTTTACCCATCAAGGATTTGAGCCAGAGAAAAATATCCAAGAACTATGCCCAGCAAGCAAAAAGTCTGCAATTTTTCAAAGCAAGAAAAATTGGTTCTCTGGTATCCAAAGCACCAGAGCACTACATCGCTCCCTAATAGACTCTGTGGGAGCATTGATCAAGCAATAAATTCTCTGAATTAAACTGGAGAGGATGTTATTCTTGAGAAAACTTTTAGAAAAAATCAGAAAGCTTAAAAACTCAGGGAAATTCAGTCAGAGACTCTGTGAGACAACTTAGAAAAGATGAAAATATGTAAGGATATATTAAATCAGAAAATGGGATCTAAAGACAGGCAAAATCCACAGACAAACCAAAATTTGATCCCCACTAAAAATTTGAAAATAACAAAAACTAAAAATTTGATCCCCACTAGAGTCGCCAATTTTTGTTACGAAAATATTCCCCTGCGGATAGGTGAACTTTCCCTTGGAGTACAGACTCCTCTACCAAGACAGAAAACTACCATTGGACACTACCATTCCTGTAGATTAATTTTACCCATCGAAAAAGAGAGAAGGAGGGATAGTATGATGTACCTCACTTTCGAAGTTTTTCCAAGATGCTCCGATCCGAGAGTTCCAAATAATACCTACAATGGATAATAGGAGACAAAGGACTACTCCTACTCTAATGGATTAGACAAAATCAATCTATATATGAAGATTAAGACAAGCATAGACAAGTACATGTAAACACATACTAGAAGGAAATAGGCCAAGTATATTAATGAGAACTTCAAAAGGAAACTTACAATCTTCAAATTATGCTGCAGCAGCCTCTCCAAGTCCTCCTCGTGCAACCCTTGCTCGAAAGATCCACAATCAGAATAACAATGCTTTGTTGATTTCTTCCCCTTTTTTTCACCATGAGAATTCCTCCATTTATAGGATTTGAGAGGCTCAACCACCTTGGTTATATTTGGAATTAGTTGAGGATATGGCTCCAATAGTTGTGATATATTCCTTAGATGGAGCCTAAGGGTTAGACTCGAGTCAAAACAACTCGATCCATCCACAGTTATCCTTAGGAGAAAAAGGGATTTCTTCCAAGATTTTCTCATCTAATTTGGCGCTCCCTTACAATGGGCAACAGAGCGCTACAACGCTCCCTGCGAGATGGAAAAAGAGTGCTATATCTCCCTGTATATGAGCAGGGGAGCGTTGATCTTCCCAAAAATTTCCAAGATGACCAATTCTCATAGAAAAAACTTTCTCCAGACTTTAAGATGATGGGGCTTCTTCTTATAACATGTTTTAGGGGTTGTATCAAGTGTTTTCAAGGCTTTTTTCATGATGTGACACTTACAGAATGAGAATGCGACACTTGCGACAATGAGAATGTGACATTATCAAAGTGATGAATTTTGATGTGTAACAAAAATGGCATTGCATGTCATTCCTAGCCATGCCATTCCATGGAATGCCTTGCATTTACATGTCATGCCTTGCCATGACATGACATGCCTTTGCATGCCTTTCCTTGTCATACCTTTCCATGTCTTGACATGCCATTCTTTGCCTTGCCATGACATGCCATTACATTCTTTGCTTTCTCATGCCATGCCTTTCCATTCCTTTCCATGTCATGTCATGCCATGCCATGCCTTTCCAATCCATGTCATTGTATGCCTTACCTTTTCATGACATGACATTGCATGCCTTTCCTTGTCATGCCATTTCCATGCCTTTCCATATAATTCCATGCCATGCCATGCCATTTCCATGCCATTTCCTTTCCTTGACATGCCATTCCATTCCATGCATTTCCTTTCCATTCCATTTCCATGGCATTCAATTACCATGCCATGACATTGTCATGTCATTACCATACCTTTACATGTTATTCCATGCATTTCCTTGACTTTCCATGCCATGCCATGACATTCCTTGCCTTGTCTTGCCACGCCTTGCCTTGCCTTACCTTTCCATGTCATTCCTTGTCTTGCATTCCCTTGCATTTCCTTCCCTTGCCTTGTATTTCCACATCATGCCTTCCCATACCATGCCTTTCCCTTCCAAGCCATTCATTTCCTTTCCATTCCATACCTTGCATTTCCTTACCTTGCCATGCCATGTTTTTCCTTTCCTTTCCTTGCCTTTCCTTTCCATGTCATGACATGTCGTGCATTACCTTTCCATGCCATGACATGCCATCCCTTGCCTTGCCTTTCATTGTCATGCCATGTCATTCCATGCATTTCCTTTCCTTTCCATGGCATGTCATACCTTTCCATGCCATGTCTTTCCTTGCCTTGCCATGCCATATCTTGCCTTTCCAAGCCATGCCTTCACATGCCATGTCTTGCTTTTCCATTCCATGTCATGTCATGGCTTGCATTTCCTGGCCTTTCCATTCCATGCCTTGCCTTTCCTTGCTATGGCATGCCTTGCATTACCAAGGCATGCCTTCCCTTTCCATGTCATTCCATACCTTGCATTGCCTTGACTTTACATGCCATGCCTTACCTTTCCTTGGCATTCCTTGCTATTCCATTCCATACCATGACTTTCCTTTCCATGTCATGTCATGCCTTTCCATGCCATGCCTTGTCTTGTCTTTCCCTACCATGTCCTACCTTGCAAAGCAATGTCTTTCCTTTCCATTCCATGCCATGCCATGCCTTGCATTTCCTTGTCTTTCCATGCCATTCCTTGCCTTTCCTTTCCATGCCATTTCATGCGTTAACTTGCCTTTAATTTCCATTCCATGCCTTTCCATGTATTTCCTTGCCTTTCCACGCCATGCATTTCATTTCCTTGCCATTCCATGTCATGCCACGTCTTTCCATGCCATGTATTTCCTTGTCATTCCATACCTTTCCATGCCATGAATTTCCTTTCCATGCCTTGCATTGCCTTCACTTTCCATGCCATGTCTTTCCTTGCCATGGAAAGTGATGATGTACGGCCCATAACGAAGTGGGAGAATCTTCTGATGGGGTCATGTAAGGCGCTCATTATAGAAGTGCAATCAAACTTTGTCGCCCACCTGAAACTTATGTGGCACCCAGTGTTGATCATGGCACTGCTTGTACTTGTCATTGGACTTATGTAGGATATCCTGAACCTTTAACGGATGTGTTGGATCCGCTCAATGAACCGGGTGGCTTTGTCAACTTCAGTTGGAGCAGGAGATGATTTGGTCGAGGTGACCACAAGGGGTAGTGAAATATCTATGGGACCCAATGGTTGGAATACCAACCCCACCTGAAAGGGGTTGTGGCTAGTTGAGCTATGCAGGGCTCGGTTATAGTTATGTTCAACATAGGGGAGACTCTCATCCCATGTGCGAGGGTGCTTGGAATTATACATGCGTAGGACATGCATGATCATTCGATTTACAACCTCAGTTTGGCCACCATTTCCTGGATTTTTTTGTGAGGGGTTCCCAGGCCCAAATTGTTGTGTATTTTGTTTGAGCTTCTGCTAGATTTTGACGGCATATCGATAGGCCTCGCCCAAGGATGAGGTTTCCAAAAGCTCCATTTCATCCTGGATGTATCTATGCAGACTACCACAATACTTGAGCACCAACTGTCGCTCAGAATATTTGATACCTATCTTGGTGCGCAAGGTATGGAAGATATTTGTGAACTTGGGCATCGCTTGGTCTCTTTCATGTCGCAGTGTGGTCCATTTGGTGTACAGGTCGTTAAAACTTCCAACAGGGTAGTATTGTTCCTTAATATCATCCCTGAAGGACTCCCAAGTGATTGCGACTATAAATAATGAGAGTTCCTCTGTTTGCTTTTTCTCACAGAAATTTTCCCACTAATCTTTGACATGGGGGAAGGCTTTGAGGAGCACAAAAATAATATTTTCTCTATTCGAGAAGTTATGGACAGAGAAATACCCTTCTAACATATTCAACCATTTGTCTACCATATATGCATCTATATGACCTTCAAATATAGGAATATTGAAGTTTATTTGTACCTTGAAGGGGGCGGCGCCTCCGTTTGAGAAAGATGCATCGCATGTTGGTGCTCACCAAAGAATTTTCACAAAACTATCCATCATCTCGTTCCTCTGTTGCGTGAGGGATTCCTAGATAAACATTTTGAATGGATCTCATGTCCCTTCATCTTTCTTTTCTTCTTCCATGAGAGGTCGTTTGGGCATGTGAGAGATTTTTTCCTCAAGAGAAACAAGCTTGAGACCCAATTCTCTATACCCTGACCTCAATGGGGACATGCATTAAGAACGACATGGAGCAGACCGCTCTGATACCACTGATCTAGAATATATTTGTAGAACGAAATGAATATAGATTATTATCAAAATATGCTTAAGACAATATAATATATATACAATAAAATTGGTTTCTATTCAATAAGGAAATAAGCTGAAACTGTAAAATGCAGTGAAAACAAGCTTGCTAGAATGGTGGTGTCTTATCTCTGAGAATATATGTGACGACTACGCTCATTCGCAAGAATATTATTACAATGAAGCTCTGAAGGCCTTTTTACATTAAACAGGAATGTTAAAAACCCTAGACATCCAAAAAACCTAACCCTAGGAAATGAAGCATCAAAAGTCATGTGGGCCCCGTTTGGGTAAGTTAGTACATCAACTTCTCGGGGTCGTAACTTTTTCATACTTTCTTCATTTTAGGCGCACGATAGCACATTGGAAAGGTCTATCCGAAGACTACACATTTTTTTCTATTTATCAAAGGTCATTCTAATTGTGGCGAGCCCTAAAAAATGTTGTTTAGGGCCTCAAAACGGCCCCGCAAGTCAGGGACCCGAAAACTAGGGAAAAAACTATCAAACTGGAAAACTACAAAAATGAGCCAGTTAGAATAGGTGGGAGGCCACCGACATCCATCTGGATCAATTTCATTTGAACATCCTTCGAAAACTTATGGGAAGGGAATCATCACCAATAAGGTGCCCTCCAACCCAAAATATATTCCACATAGTGGTGCTAGGATATTTCCATCTATTTGGTACATAAATTTGAACATGTAAAGTGTAGGGGTGAAGTAATTCAAACCTTCCATCTTATATATGGAAATATTGGTCATAGTATATATGGATTATTATTGAGAATTACAGTAAATATTAATAATTTTTAAGTATGAGTAATCAAAATAGAAAGTCAAATATTGTCATGATAGTGTTGTTCCTCCTTACTGAATCTTTAAATATAACCAAGGTTCGATTGAGATGGTTGGATTTGTGCTAGTTGTATGAGAAATAAAACATTTCACCATCGTATCTAGAAAACAAAGTAGTAATTTAATCAATAAATATCCAGATACAGGGTTTTGTTTATCCAAGTTATATTGCTCGCCAAGTAATAATATAAACATAGAGAAACAACAAAAAAAAATTATAATATATTTTAACGACTTCCATGCTTTGAAGTGGAAATTTTGTTTCTAAATATGCGACCAAACACACCGCGATAGTATTTATTTTCCTCATAAAACACCCCATTTTTCAGTTAACTAAGTAATCCATTTGTCTCCAAGCATTCCACAATGTCATCGAATATTTCGTCTATGCCAAACTTGAAGGAGAAACCACTTTTCACCAATTTCTTCGACGAAATTTTCACTTTGGAGTTCTCTGGCACATCCTCAAACTTGGACGTATACACACAAGTATTCAACTAGTCGACGCATATACATATACAAGCACACAAATACAAAAAAACATAATCATACTCACTGGGTTGGGACATTGTACTGTGTATATCGTTTGGAAAAATATTGTGCGAGTTGTGGGATGGAGGTGTTGATAGGGGAGCAGATGTACCAGCCCTATGCTGAGGGATTCTCCATCAAGAAAATCTGTGCACTTCAAACCTCATCCACGTGTACCAATTATATGGATCCTAATATTAACTGCAGGCCCTTCAGACCCAACAACATGTGCGGATTGCCCTTGAGGAGGGAGAGCGCCAACTGAATGCTGGAGGGCATGCTTGGGGTAATGGAAGGCCCAATTTGCAACACAAGGATGATGGTCACTACATCCAATCCTTTATCTTTCTCGTATTGCAATGTTGTTTGCTTCACAAGCGTCTTGGAAACCAAGTATGACTACAAGAAATAAAATTAACAATTTCGATTAGAAACAATTAGCTTTGTTATTATGCTCACAAATTTATGGAAATGGAGTTATATCTTACCCAGGTAGAAGGATTTGCAGTCCGTAGGAAATGGAAATCCGTCCAGCATGATTCATCAATGTATTGATTATGTTCTATGGACTTGTTTATGGAGGTTTTGGCCGTATACGATGTGACCACCACACGCTTTACAATTTTGGCCTTTGTACAGGCACTCTGAACATTCAATGTTTTTGAGGTATAGTAGAGGGCAGAGAGGACTGGTATTAGATTATCCTCGCTTTCATTCTTCAGGAAAGACTATCTTAGTCAGTCGATCCATCCTGGGTGTGAAAGTGGATAAACATGGCTTATTATAGAGCCACTTGAGCGTTTTATTATTTGCGTTGACTTCCACTATGGGGGTTGGAGTTAATCCAATCGTCTCCATCCTAAATTTACTTGGTTTTTCACATGAAAAACTATGTGTATCCTTTTTTGAGAAGGATTCACATCCAGAAGTCCATTTGCATGTAGCTAGGTTCATGTAGTTTCCTCGTTTGCATGCATGTTACTCAGATATTTGCAGGATTCGACATATTTTTGTAGAGAATTGGAAGAGATGTTAGAGCGTTTAATTGTGGGAAAAATTATAGAGTTTGTGCAAAAAACAAAGTACAAAATAGAGTATTCAAGTCTGTTGTATATGCAAAAAGAAAAAACAGATTTATATTGCCAACAATGTTCAATTACAATCAATGTTGATGCACTTGGTATTCTTCCTCTGTTTATAAATTATGTTACAAGGAAAATCACTCTATGGCATGGGGTAAGCCACAACAGATGGAAATGACTTCACAAATCAACTATAATCTCAAGTATAATCGTTGAGCACTTGTCTCAAATCTATACACCTGCAACTTGTCCTCAACAACCAAGATATGCAAGCATATGGTGATAATATATGAAGTTAGCACATATAATAGCATAAACCATCAATATTCCTAATAACTACACCCGTGGAATAATAACTCAAATATTTGCAAGAAATTAATTTGACGATAAAAGAGTATTTCTATTAAAATGTAATCAACGGAAGTGTATGAATGACAAACTTTTTTGTCAAAACGTTCGGAACCGAGAAACTAAGTCCCTTCCATCTGGGCCTCCACCACTTCAATCCTCCACCAAATCCAAGCTCATATAAGAGAGACAATGAGGTTCTCCATCAAGTAGGGAAGAGCTTGGGGGCTGAACAATGTGTTCAGACTTAAAAGGACAAAGGGATGCAGACTCAATATGAAGTGAATAATTTCTCCAGAGTAACTTTTCTCTCAAAGTTGAATTCTTCTCCTCTTTTCCACAGCTTGGATTTGGCCCATTTATAACCTTCAAATGGAATTGAAGGGCCAAGTCGGAATGTTTCCAATATATGGAAGGTCAAGGATCATGGATCTCGTAATGTGACATGGAAACCTGACACCCTTTTTTTATTTTTGGGCACAAAACCCAATGCACATGATCTTTAATGGTGCAACATGCGTATATGCATGTCGTATAGTTGTTAGGGTGTGTATGTGTGGAAAAATACATTTTTTATCTCTGGGAATTGCAAAAAGGGACTTCCAGTCTACATAGGGAAATGGAAAAGGCCTTCTAAACAAGTTTCATGGGGTGAGGAAAATCTTGCTATACCAGGTGCCCCTATGTGAGGTCAGAGGAGTATTTGTGATGGTCGAAATACATTATAATTCTCATAAGCGGAGTAATGGAGACCCAGCTGGATAAACTAGTTGCTCATAAGAATATTACAATCCATAATGACTTTGTACACATGGCTGCCAATTTGAATTACACTGTAGATCCATGTGGAAATATACCAAACAATTGTTCATGGCCATGAATAGTAACTACAAAGGTAGATACATGCCATAGGTTTTCATAGTCACGAAGAAGGCCCAGTGAAAACCAGTCTCAAAATCAATATAAAGATATGTGTATACAATGGAGTAACATGTGATCTCCCATGATCACTAAAGTCATATAGGTACTGGTACAATGAATGATAGCAACAACTCAGGAAATATGTGACTATGAACTGATGTCTTCAACTCTTCTACATGATCCACCAAAGGTGCAAGTCTACATCATGTGAATAAAGGAGTTGAGGTCGAACACAATGAGACTTCATTTGATTACCAGTCATTAACTTATACCGTTAACAAACACGAGACAACCTACCGATAATGAAAGTAGGTATCAAGGCACCGAGTACATTCTTACAAGTGTGAATAAAGGATTTGAGGTTGAACACTTGAAGAATCCATCGATCATGATACATTGATGTTATCCCAACTTCCGATGGCAATAAAACCTGCCACTGGTGACTGCAATCCTCTAGGTACTCATAGGACTCTAGGTCTTGTTTCCAGAATAGATGAGATGAATTCAATGGAAGGAGACCCACTGAAAGGAGAGCGTTAAGGAATCCTCTCATCAGTCAGCGCGAGGTACAAAGAAGGAGATTGATTATTTGGAGGAACTCAGACAAAGAACATGTTCATGAACCAACGACCATGTGCATCTTTCACATGCACCAGATGAAAGAAGTGCATGAAAAAGATCTTTTGAATAGAAACCAATAAGGAAAATTGTCGAAAAAGGAGAGGAAACCACCAATAAGGCTAATGGAATCCAAGACATTGCACGAATCCAATGTGTGAATAGATTTCTTTCCATGGAACACAAGGGAAACTCCACAGTCAACGACCAATGAGGAGATGTCGATTGTTGGGTTCAAGGTTACCTACAAATAAAGAAATTAGTATCAGGGTGCACGGTAGGACAACAAATTCATGTAACTCTGAGACACACTGAGGGTATGGCCGACATGAAAATTCAAGCATTCTGAGAAATGGTTGACACGGGATTATATACATCCTTTGAAAAAGAGCATGAGGCATATGGAGGACTCTGATAGCATAGAATCAATGATGAAACTTTGTGATGCAGGAGGCACCAATCAAAATATCCATGGGGACTGGAATATTAACCAATCGGAGGATTAAACTCTAAGTAACGAGCTCAGCTTTCTAAGGTCATTACAAAACAAAACTTTGGATGTCAAGTGGACTCAAAAGTTTGTTCTATGTTCAAAGGATACACGATTGCTACCAGAATGAGCTAATATTTTTTTCCTGCCCATCTTTTTTTTTTCATAAACAAATGAATGTTATGATACAGAGGAGGAAGTGAGTGTCGCAAGTAAGCAAGTGGTTCCAACAGTGTAACATTCATATTCTCAATGCAAGGAGGTGCATGCAGGATATGGACACTTCGGGGAATGTTTCCTCGTAGGGTACAGGGTGTCAAGCTGCAAAGGATATAAACAAGGCTCTGCTTGGTTGATGATGCAAACCGCTGAGATAATAGGCTTATAATGAAAAAGAGGGAACCGACAATACGCTCAATACTACAAGCGAGAGGATGAGATGTAATTACAAATTAACTCTAAAGAATGTCCTTTTTCATAAATTTAGTCTACTTGGTCTGAAAAAGGGTTAAACTTACACCAAATAGACATCCTTTCAAATCCAATTTCAGAGTGTGGAAGAGACAATTTCACTCGACAATCTTTTCACTTTTTGAGAGAGTCGAAAAGAGATTAAAAAAGACTCATGGGAGTCCCATAGTTATAGGTCAGCATGATTATGAGTAAGAAATGAGGTTTGAATGCAAAGTCATATTAGCTATAAGGGACTCACGGTCTTACGGAAAAATATCTGCATGGGCACCAAATGGCACAGAGCCTCTAACAAGGGCTCCCATGTTTGGTAAGTCTCTACCATTTACTAACGACATGTCCTCTAGTAGACAGAAGGTTTTTTATCGCTAATAAGTGGGTTTTTGCCTAAGGCACATGGATTGTAGGCGTATGATGATGAAAAAATGCAAAAATGGATGGACGACCTATCCTATATGTTGGTTAAGAGGATACCTGCCAAAGTCACGAAAAAGTAGCAAAACACTAGAAATGCAAGAATCCTTGAAAAAATCCACCAAAACAACTCCTTCCTTTGCACTATTATTCCATTTAGGTCAAAAACTAAGAAAACTATGCAAAGTGGGTAAACTTTTTTCTATAAATAGTGAAAAAATAACCAATTTACCATATCATTTGTATTTTTTACCCAAATAGTGCATTTTGGACCAAACTGCCCCCGATCTTCAACTGTCAATTGTGGGAGTTACAAGTGACGAAATTGACAACCATCTGGACCAAGTAAGTCTTCTTTCCCTTCTCTTCATTTCTATTGGCTTAAAATTTTAATTTAGGCTTCAATGTTTGAGTATTTTAAGGCGTAAATTAGAAACTAGGGTGTACACGGGTTGTAATTCCCCAAGTCGTGTATACGCAGCCTTATACATGATTTTTATCAAAACATACCCTGTATATGCATCCCTATATGCAAGTTTGTAAACTTCAACTCACGTATAAGTCCGTGAGTTGAATTTTTTAAATAATATTGACTCAAAATTTGATTTTAAACCTGCAGGATGGTGCTAGAGTAAAGAGAAAGAGAGCATGAAGAGGTTGATGCTACAATAGAAAGATATCTAGGGGACCAAATGGCATTAAGAAGATGTGGGATATATAAATTTTGAGCTCTCAGAGGAATGAGGGCTCAAGTGAGACTGCTCCAGATGTTGGTGAACTACTCGGATCCAGACACAGAGGCCTTCAACCTCGATGGGAAACCATTGAGGATTGAAGTCAAGGACATATAATTTCTGACAGGATTATCATGTCGGGGTGAGGTAGTGAACCTCAAATACCTGGGAGATAAGAGTGGCATGAATATATAGGACTACATAGCCACTCACTGCGTTGCAGGGACCGAGAAGGTAGGGAGCCAACTCCCAATCAGAGTGGTCAACAATATGAGTCTCAAAATCAATGTCCTAGTGTTGGCACAGATCACACGGTTGTCCTCATTTCACCAGGAATCAAGGCCACTTATTTTCTACTCGGTGGAGTGTTTGTGACCCACAGTTTACGACTAGCGCACCTCACTATTGGCCAACATGAAGAGCTAGCTGACAGACTGCAAACAAGGTAGAAAGAGGAACTTCGTGTTTACGTCTATATTATGTAGTTTTTTCTTCGAGTCGGTTCTAGGCTTGGGCCCTAGAGTCGAAATTGTTCCCCATGGGCCTCGCGATCCAACCATGACATGATGGACCGAGGTGATGAGGCGGTTGTGGGGTGGTAGGGTGCCAACACCCTACAACGAAGATTTTTTCTTCTGGTGGCGTCGGGAGTTGATAGCTCTGAACGACTAACCATATGATGGGATGGAATTCATAGGAGATCTGGACATGCCATTACCACCAGGTCCCACCTACGGATACATAGGTATGAAAAAGTTTTTCAATATTTCATTTTTTTGTATTTTTGTAAAAGAAAAAACATTTTTTTTTAGATGATGTCAAGTAGTAATTAAACCATGTATTGTTACGTAGATGTGGGTCCACGATGGCCATATGGACTCCCACGACACCGACAAAGGCATTGGGTGGATGAGTCAGTGGGAGGATACACTAAGAGAGTGTTTCAAATGTGCAGGGCAACCTTTCTTGTTTGACGAAAAGAATTCTCATGGTTCAGGTAGAGGATCTATCGGAGGCGATGCAACGACAGGTGGTAGGTGTGCCCTGTGCTTGGGTGCGAATTTTCCAGCGTCTCGCAAATGTCGTACTATGTTATCATGACACACATCTGGTGCCACAGGCGTAGCTGTCATTGTTATTGTATTGATCGGTTATATATGCATTTTGAGGGTGTGAGCCCCAATTTTGTACTACAACACCATATTTTTTGAAGAAATGAAATAAAAAAACATAGGACTTCGACTTTACTTATATTACAATGTGTACATTGGTGAATGTGTTTTATTTTACTGTAGTTATGTGAAAAATTCCAATCTAAAACATAATTAGCATATGCATCAGATACATAATACAAATTCGAGATATGTGATTATAAGTAAGAAGATCAAAATTTCATTCCAAAAGTCGTACATGTACGAATCGTCGAAGTAGAGTAGGGTCTCGCACACCATAAATGTCGTTCAACTGACATACTACTAAATGGGAGTCCAGGAGAACTTCTAAAGAATGAATACCATGTATAATGGAATCGCATAAAATATATATAACGACATTATATTTGACCACATTATTCGTTGATGGCCCTAGACAAACGCCACTTGTAGACACTAGTTGACACTCGGGTGAGTAAACGACCCAAGCGGCGGAAGCCAAGTTTTGTGTATGACGACTGGCACCGTCTGTGAATAATAAGTAAACTGAAGACTTCGTTGACATCTGTCCCAAGGGAAAACTCGATAAGCAAGCCAATGGAAAAAGGGGAAAGATATATACACTAAGATACACTAGTATACAAAGAGTTACGCCCAAGCGTGGGGGTCAAGCGTAATATCTTTTCAAGTAGAGCCCATTTATGGACTCATCCAGCATATTCCCTTCATAATATTCTAATTCATAGGCTCCTTTTTCTAAGACACATCGCACGATATAAGGACCGTGCCACATGGGGTTGAACTTTCCTTCCCCCAGTGGTTCTTTTTCTTGGTCATACAAGAGGACCAAGTTTCCCTCAGTATACTACCGAGGATAGACAGAATTATCATACTGGACCTTTACACGTCGTTTATTCACCTCGATGGTCGTAGAGGAATCTTGACTTTTCTCATCTAGGCTCTCTAGGTGTATGAGGTGTTCTTCGAGATCGAAAGTGTCAGGTAGGAGATTAACTGTCAGTCTAAGAGAAATTATTTCACATTCAATAGGAATAATCAACTCCACACCGTGTACTAACTGAAAAGGGGAGAAATCTATGGAAGTCTTAAGCGAGGTTCGGTATGCCAAAAGCGCAGGGTAAAGCATGAGATGCCAATCAAATTTGGTCTGGCTGACAGTTTTCTGCAAAATGGTCTTGAGAGACTTGTTCACGACCTCTACTTGTCCATTTTCCAGAAGATAATATGTTGATGCCCCCCAGCTAAAGTTGGTTTGAAATCCACAAAATCCACCCTGCACTTGGTGAAGGGACCGACAACGATGAAAGAGTGAAGAGGGGATGGATGCGAGCGCATATTTCAAGTGAACACCTGGAAAGGATGGTACTTCTTGACCTCTTCAACACAATCTTTAAAACTAGATGACAAAAAATAACCGACTCGCAAAATCTTTTGGGTTGTCGCAAGCCCAGATAGATGACCACCAAAATCCCTACTGTGACATTCATTAAGAACAAACTCAGCCTCCTCATGAGTTAAGGAACGACGCAAGATATTATCTATCCCTCGGTGATACAAAGTGTCATCGACGATAAGGTAGTTCTTAGCTTGATATTGTATGTGTCATCGATCTTCTCTCAAAATATGTTGAGGGAACTTCAAGGTTTGAAGATAGATCAAAATGTTTCCATACCAGGCGTCTGAAGACGAGACAAGGAAAATGTGTTCATCCACAAATGAATCGCAATGAATAACATCCTCATCTAACCAAGGGAAGTCTGATATTAACTTGGAAAAAACTAGTGATTTCTTGGATTTTTCCAAAGCAAAATCGAGATCAAAATCTTGCAAGATGACAATCCATTTATTATATTTTCCCCAAATGATATGCCTAGTAAGGACCTATTGAAATGGATTGACGTCAACAACTATGGTAGTTTTTCAAATCAATATATAGTGTCGTAATATTTGAACCATGTGTACGGCAGCCAAAGCTAGCTTCTCAACATGAGAATACTTGAATTCATGGAAAACTAAGTTTCGACTAAGATAGTAAATGGCATGCTCATGGAGCTCATCATCCTCCTAAACTCAAACCATACCAACCCTCCGTTCGGAAACGACAATATAAAGAAAGTAATATCTACTGTAGTCTGGAGGCTTCAATAGAGGCGTCAATACCAAGGATTTCTTTAGAGCACTGAAGGATTCCTAGGCTCGCTCATCCCATATAAACATAGTGGCCTTCTTCAAAAGACGCATGAAACCCTTAGTAATATTGGAATAGTTTACTATAAACCGACGTAAGAAGTTAGCTTTCTTGAAGTTGACAAATATTGCACGGGGGAGGCAATCGAAGTATTGCCTCAACCTTTAAAGGATCCACCATGATCCCAATCTCAAAGACTAAGAATCCTAAAAAACGACCCAATCTAATGCAAAAGATGCACTTATGAGGGTTCAAATGGATGTGATAATAGCGACATCTCTCAAAAACTATATGAAGGTGGGTAGAGTGATCCACTCTCTTGTGAGAATGAGCAATGCGATCATGAAGATAAGCTTTGACTATATGCTTGAGATCGTGAAAGGTGAAGGTCATGGCTCGTTGGAAGGTTGATCCTGTGTTTTTAAGGCCTAAAGTCATTTTTCGGTATGAGAAAGTACCCCAAGGACAAATAAATGTCGTCTTATGTTGATCCTCGGGTTTAATATGAATTCAGTTGTATCCTGAAATCAGTCCATAAAAGAAAAAACCTCGCTTCCTGCACACTCATCGAGAATCTGATCGATGAACGATGTTGGGAAGTTGTCTTTATGGCAGGCCTTATTCAGGTCTCAAAAATCCATGCACACACGGATGTTTCCTTGCTTCTTATTCAAAAGAACAGGGTTGGATACCCATTCAGTCAATAGAACTGGGTAGATAAATCCTGCATTAAGCAGTTTCTCCACCTCTTCCTTAATAGCAGGGGCCTTCCAAAGATTAAAAACTCTAAGAGTTTTTCGAACGAGTTTAGCATCCGGGTAGGTTTTAATCTCATGTTCGACAATACGAGGATCGATTCATGGGATCTCTTCATATGACCAAGCGAATACATCACAGAATTGTTTGAAGAGTTCGGTGTAGATCTAAATTTCTTTAGAAGAACAATCTGCATCGATATATAAATTTTCAATTTTACTAGGAATACAAGAGATGTCGATCGTGATGGTAGGAAAAATACTTGGCATGTTTCCTTCGGCATAAATGTTGTGTGTATCAACTGGAACTACGGTGTGACTGACTATCTCACTCAAGGTAGATCTAAAATCATCTTGTTTGATTCTAGCAAGATTTGGGAGGAAGTAAGAACGATGATGCATATCATCCCATGGCCTATTAGAACCATTCATGGCCTCTAAAACTACTTCATCTGAAGGTAAAGTATCATCGAGGAAATCATGTGAGAAAGATGATGAAGTGGCCCATATGGGCCGAAGAATAGGATCCTCCTCGTCCGTCTACGAGGGGATAGGGTCAGGAGCAGAGTCGAGAACAACTTGATATGTTATCTCTATTGTCGATAGTGGCATTTCCATTCCAATATGTGACTGACCTTCACAAAGCGAGGTTGGGGGATGTAGGGTCCAAGGATCATTAAAATATGAACTGCGGAAAGGAACATACCTCATTGACGCAGCAGACCTACTAGACATGACATAGATATGATGAATTGGTTCCATGAAATCAAAGGTACTGATAAGGGAGGAATACATTATGACACCAATATCCTCAGTTGTCGGCTGAGAATTTTCGATCATGGGGATTGAAGGTCCAACTGATGCATTAGGGCTAGCGTGCGCAAAGGACAACTAATTGATCATCACAATTTTCGCATCATGAGGAAAAAATAAAGGATGGAAAAAGGACGACACGAGTGCAGTCATAGCATAAGTCCAGGTATGCCCTAGTAATAAGTTATAGTCAAGGGGCACATCAACCACCTCGACATCCACCTCCAGTATCTTCCCACCTAACTAGACCGGAAAGGTAGTAAGAATATCATGGGGATGAAAAGAACGACCATCAAATGTGGTCAACATGGTCAAATATTGAGAGAGTATTGGAGAGCCAATGGCTTTCCAATAGGTTAGGGACATCACGCACATTGCAACACCTTCATCAATAACAGTACGTTTGATGGTATACTTTGAGAGATCCACATGGATTTGAAAGGCCACGTGGTAAGGAAAGCAAGGCTTCACATCTGTGACATCAAACTTGATAACCTTGAAGCCACAGGGGTCTAGAGCTCCTAACGCAGATAACAAGGCATTCCTTTGTGAAGGACACATCTGGAGCACCTCCAAATCCGACACCGTGCAATGGTTTTGACCCAAATCCTCAACAATAGAGTAATTTTGGGCATCTCTAGCATTAGGGATGTGGGTAGAGCGTTTGAGTACTCCTTTCGGAATACAAGACAGAGGCTCTAGTTTTTCTATCTATAAAGGTGTCTCTGAAGGAGGGGGAGACTCTAGACCTGGAACAGCATGTGAAGAACTATAATTGTGATACCGAGTGGCTACATTAATCTGATACTTGACCATATTGATGCATAGACGGTCATCGTCCTGCACCGGTGGGTTTTGACTCCCACTTGCCCCATTTACAACATTAGAGGAGCTTGAGGCGATGTGATAATTATGCGGAAAAGGATTAGTCAGCACAATAAGAGGTAGAGATAAAATCCTCACATCTTCCTCGAGTTTGGGGGACAAGTGGGTAAGGTGATCATCAATATAAATCTTACAAGAGAATTTCACCTTCCGCTTCTCTTTATTTCCCTCACCGGCATTAACCTTGAATCTATCATTGTTAGCATTGTCCTTGGGTTTATTATCATTATTTCTCTCACCCTTACAATTATTACCACATCCTTTCCTTTTATTCTCTTCAGGTTGTTGGTTACCATTCGGGTTGGTCGACGATTGTACAAAATGCACATCCATCGACTGAGTGGGAGTGGAGGACACATATGAAGCTTGCCCTCCTACATACTGTTTTAGAGACAAATCTTTCAACTGGCTTGTCACCAAGTCTGTAGATTTAAAATTTGTGGATCCTATAATGTCATCAGCATGAGGCCTGGGATTTTGTCTAGGGTTGTAGTTTGACCTCAGTGCATCGGGAAGAATTTTGTATAACATCCCAGACTGAGCATATATGAGATCTAACTGTTGGGATTTGAAAATCGCTTCTTCTTCAAATGTTACCCCATATGTAGAGACATACTTCAATATATAAGGCAGTAAAGACTTAAGAAACCTTTCCAATGGGAACTCTAGAGGAATGTAGGCTTTGATCAACCTCTTTTGTCTATGCCACTCTTGGATATGATCTGATATATGGGTGGCTTTGTCCTGGCGGAGGGCCGACAGAAGTTCTATGTCAGCATTGTAATGAATCAACAATTGGAAGTGGTTGAGGAAAACTAAAACCATCTCATTAAAATTCTCGTAAGTCCCCCCAGGTAGCTCTATGTACCATTTCGCCAAAACCCCCATGAGGGTGCGTTGAAACAGTATTAAACAAATAGAATTGTCGTTAAGGGAATTGGAAGAGCACCAAAGATTAAAAGTAGTGATGTGATCACCAGGATCCTCACCAGTCTTGCCCTCGAATTTCAGAATATCCAAAGGAAGCTTGGTAGAGACAGGGGGCCATGTTGAGTCATGATGCACCAGGTCATTCATTAATCTTGATAAGTATGGAAAATTGAGCGTGTCCAAAAAAGGGAGTCGGGGTTGCGACATACAGCCCCAAGTTCCAGGGAAATATTGATTTTAGGGAATCACAACCCATTAAGGGTTCTAGTATGCATCATGGCTCTGTTTTGGATTGTAAACCCCCCCTTCCCACCAAACTGATTCATAATGGGTTTGTTGGGAATAATTCCAGTAGGAATGTTATGATGAAGGTTGTAAATATTTCCCCCAACCGGAGTAGCTCCAGGTTGGGGGTTTCCAAAAGTAAGAAACTAACTTCCTCTGGGGGGGAATACAGAGGATAGAGGTGGATTCATCATGCCAAACGTGTTGTTAAAAATTAGTGTGGAGGAGGTAGGTGTAAAGGACATAACATAAGCAGTCTCTTGTCCGCCTGGTTGATTACTCCATCCAGGAACATTAAGACTAGGATTAGACCCAGGGTAAAAAGAATGTAGTCTTCCAACCGTAGGATTCATTTGGGGGATATGAGCACCACCAAACGAGAGTGAAATGTTAGGAGGATCCATGCCCCCAGATCCAATACTAGGAATTGGATTAGATGTTGTAATGGAGGATGAAAATTGTGATGTGAAATTTGGCATACCATAAGAGAAAGGGATAGAGGTTGTAGGGATGGAATAATTATTGTATCTCGATGAACTAAAAAGGTACCCAAAAGGGTTTGTTACTATAGGTTGAGTATTTACTACAGACCGGACATGGGTGATGATAGGAACCTCCAGCACTACAACCATAGTAGTTGAAGGCATAGAAGGAGTTCCATTAACTATGGTAGGTATGGGAGTCAAAGGAATCCCAGTATCTTTCTGACTTGACTCAATACTCATACGTGTATGACCACAAGTCTGGTAGGTAGAGATGTGTGTACCATGGTTGACAACTTTACGCCTTTTAGAAGGAAAAGACTCAAGATGCGGTGGTAAATTCAACAAATGACTAGACCTAGGAGGATGTTGGTTTGGCTCCACGATGACTCAAGACTTGAGATATAAAAAAACAAATCCTAAGGCCAACTAACAATCAAACAGCACACCAAAATAAACAAAAAGGCCAATATGCACAAAAACAGGATAAAGTGGTTGAAAGGGGCCTCCCTCCCTAAAGTAGGTATGCCTCACCCAAGAGGGGCCTAAGACTCCCTTCAAAATATCGGAGGTATCAAAATCAGTTATAAGGGCCTTCGTGGGCTTAACGACACAGTCAATCAAATCCCCCCAGAGAGGTAATCCTCCATAAAGGTTGTGTGTTTTCCAACCCTTATCTGACTCAGGGTACCTACAAAATAAACCCTGCAAGTAACCTATGTGGCTATCTATGTCAAGCAACTAAGCCACCACGATATAACCAATGCACAGACGAACAGTCGTAAGTCAGCTCCACCATATGTGCAGGGCAGCAAAGCCTAAAATCTCGAAAGCGCCACCTCTCATAAAGGTAAAGGTACTAGCAATACCCCCATATACGAATAGATCCCCAGAAATATCTTTGACGCTTAGTACGTATTGGAGGGATATTTCCTCAACCAACTTTGCACGACCTTGTTCTTAACTCCGGTGTGAGCAGAGCCTCTTGACGTCACCAATTATACAATTGATTTCACCACTCCCTTAGTCAGACACATATGTTGATTTTAATAGTCTTGGAGAAATTTACTCACAAAATCCTATTGCAAGGCTCTAAATCTTAAGCAAGTTTGTGCACCCTGAAAAATAAAATTGTTTCTAATCAATTTTGAATTTATCAGCATTATTTTTAGTGGCTTTGTTTACTCAAAATATGTGGTCATGAAACTAATGATGTTATGACTCATCAAGTAAAAGAAATGAATATGACTATAATGCGAAGTCCTAACTTCAATTCTCAACAAATGATAATCTTTTCAAAATGCAATTTTCAACTCAACTCTGCGATTTCAAATAAGATGAAATATTTCTATACATGTATCAAGATCAATCAGAAGAACCCAAAATATCAAATGCCATAATGAAAAATGTAATTTTTTTTTGTATTTTCAATATAAAAGAAATGGAAATGCAAGGACTGGACAACAACTTCATATCTAAACCCTACTGTAAGAAAAAGAGACAAACCAAGCAAGATATCAAGAAGCAAACACCCATCCCACAATGCAAGGACAACCAATGAAAAAAGATGATGAGAAAGAAAATCCGCCTGAAAATTCAACCAAAGGAAGGTTCCCTATCAATCTACAGGAACTTAACAGTCATGACAGAGATCTAAGAAGACTCAGCAAAAAACTTACCCAACAAACACCAAACTCAACAATCAAGCAAAATAGGATGATGTACACGATTGTTCAGGAGAAAACCATGTATATACGCTCCCTATAGAACGACAGCTCACATATGTACGTATCTGTCAAGGAAAAACCTGCGTATATTTATTGAAACATTGCCAAGTTAAGGATAAGGCCAACAAAATCAGAATCAAAATGAAAATAGGCTGTCAAGCAATCAAACAACAAGAAACTCAAGATAACTGAGAGAAATCAAAGGAGAAAAACACTCCAAACCCCGAAAAGAAGATTCAATCCCCAGTATGGTCGCCAATTCTGTTACGAAGAAAATCACTCTATGGCATGGGGTAAACCACAACATACGAAAATGACTTTATAAATCAACTATAATCTCAAGTATAATCGTTGAGCACTTGTCTCAAATCTATACACCTGCAACTTGTCCTCAACAACCAAGATATGCAAGCATATGGTGATAACATATGAAGTTAGCACATATAATAGCATAAACCATCAATATTCCTAATAAATATGCCCATGGAATAATAACTCAAATATTTGCAAGAAATTAATTTGACGAGAAAAGAGTATTTCTATTAAAATGTAATCAACGAAAGTGTATGAATGACAAACTTCTATGTCAAAATGTTCAGAACCGAGAAACTAAGTCCCTTCCAACTGGGCCTCCACCACTTCAATCCTCCACAAAAGGCAAGCTCATATAAGATAGATAATTAGGTTCTCCATCAAATAGGGAAGATCTTGGGGGATGAACAATGTGTTCAGACTTAAAAGGACAAAGGGATGCATACTCAATATGAAGTGAATAATTTCTCCAGAGTAACTTTTCTCTCAAAGTTCAATTCTTCTCTTCTTTCCCACAACCTGGATATGGCACATTTATAGCCTTCAAATGGAACTGGAGGGCCAATTCAGAACGTTTCCATTATATGGAAGGTCAAGGATCATGGATCTCGTGACGTGACATGGAAACCCAACACCATTTTTTAATTTTGGGCACAAAACCTGATGTATGTGGGATCTAATGGTGCAACCTGCGTATACGCATGTTGTGTAGCTGTTAGGGCACGTATGTGTGGAAAAATACAATTTTTATCTTTGAGAATTACAAAAATGGACTTCAAGTCTGCATAGGGAAATGGAAAAGGCCTTCTGAGCAAGTTGCATGGGGTGAGGAAAATCTTGTTATAACATCAACCAATTCTCTTATGAAATGATACCTTGTGGCTATGTGTTTGTTGCGTCTATGAAACACTGGATTCTTTGATATAACTATAGAGGATTGGTTATCATAGAATATTGGTGTTCCCTCTTGTTTCTCCTAATTCAGATATGATAATATCCTTCTTAACGATACAAATTGACAAGTTGTTGCATTTGTTGCCACATATTCCACTTCTATCGTGGAAAGTGACACAATGGGTTGTTTCTTTGATGCCCATGAAATAGATCTTGACCCAATTTGAAACACATATCCATATATACTTTTTCGATCATCTATATTTCCTCCCCATACCCAACTAACTGAAAATTATCTGCTGCAATATATAAAATTCCATGGCTTTTGGTGCCATTCACATACCTTAAAATTATTTTTCCTGCTTGCAAGTGTGTTTCCTTTGGATTTTCCATAAACCTAGATATTAGACTAACTCCATACATGATATCAGGTTTTGTTTTTGTTAGATACATAATACTTCCAACCATACTTTTATAAAATGTTGGATCCACATTGCTACTGCAATCATCTTTGCTTAGCTTCAAACCTATTGTTGTCGGTGTTGGTGTTGGCTTGCTATTCAAGATCCTAAATCTCTTCAAGATATCCCTTCCATACATGGTTTGAGATATGAAGATACCTTCATTTCTTTGTTTAACCTCAATACCAAGAAAGTATCTCAATAAGCCTATATTTTTCATTTCAAATTCTTTCTTCATTGTTGTTCTGAATTCTTTTGTGGACAAATTGATATTTCCTGTAAAAATTAGATCATCTACATATAAGAAAATAATTAGAATTTCACCTTGATTGTTGATTTTGATGTAAAGTGTTGGCTCAATATTGTTTTTACTAAAACAATTTCTCAACAAGTATGAGTCAATGTGGATATACCAATCCCTGGGTGCTTTCTTGAGCCCATACAATGCTTTCTTCAACCTATACACTTTCTTCTCAATTCTAGGAGTTTCAAAACCAAGGGGTTGTTGAACATATACTTCTTCCTTTAACACTCCATTGAGAAATGTTGATTTTACGTCCATTTGATGGAATTTCCAGTTGTGTTGAGATGTTATTGCCAAGACAACTCGTATTGTTTCCATCCTTGCTACAGGAGCAAAGGTTTCATTATAATCTCTTCCATGTTGTTGTTTATACCCTTTGACCACAAGTCGTGCTTTTTGTTTTTCAATTCTTCCTTCTACATCATTCTCGGTTTTATAAACCCACTTGACACCAATAACTTATTTTCTTGTTGGAAGGTTTACTAGCTCCCATGTCTCATTTTTCTCAAGTGCTTGCATTTCTTCATCCATGGCATCACACCATTTTCTTTCTTTTATCGCATCTTCAAAATAAATAGGATCAAATTCAGAAAAGAAAGAAAAAAATCACGAATTCATTATCATCATCTTCATACCTGGATGTCTCATATATCTCCTTCAAGCTTCTTGTTTTTCTTGATCTATCTTTGCCATGATACCTTGAAGATGATGGATTGGTTCTTCCTTTTGTGTTAGGAGTTTTTGTTGGAGGAGTTTCCTGGGGAGAAAATTTGGAACTTGTCGATGGAGGTGCCACTTGGGTGATACCTTGTGTTCCATTTGATAATTCCATAGGAGGTATTACTGCCCCAACATCTTGTGTTGTTCCTTGATGATCATTCTATGCTTCATCTTCAAGAAACATCACATCTTCGTTCATTGTTAAGTCCTTTTTTTTTGGATTGTATAGTTTGTATGCCTTTGATTGTTCACTATATCCAATAAAAACACATTTTTCTCCTTTATCATCCCATTTTTGTCTTCTTTCTTTGGGTATATGTGCAAATTCCCCACAACGAAAAACTCTCAAGTGTTCAACACTAGGAATTTTCTTGCTCCATGCCTCTTGTGGAATCATGTTACAAACACCTTTTGTGGAACATCTATTCAACAAATAAATTGCAGTTGCTACTGCTTCACCCCAAAATTCATTTGACAATCCTTTAGCCTTTAGCATGCTCCTATCCATTTCTTGAATGGTTATATTTTTCCTTTCTGCCACACCATTATGTTGTGTTCTATACCTTGATGTAAATTGCTTCTTGATTCCATGTTCTTTGCAAAAATTTAGAAATTCATTTGATATGTATTATCCTCCTCTGTCAGTCCTTAGGACCTTTATGTAGTGCCCACTTTGTTTCTCAACTAGGGCCTTGAATTGCTTGAATATCTCAAAGGCCTCAGATTTATACTTTAAAATAAACCCATGTTTTTCTGTTGAAATCATCTATGAATGTTATAAAATACTGAATTTTTCCAAGAGAGGGGGTTTGCATAGGACCACACAAATATGAATGAATCAACTCAAGTGGAGATCTTGCTCTCCATGATTTACTAAAGGGAAAATCATTTCTAAGTTGTTTTCCCAAAATGCATCCCTCACGTATTTTAGTAGGTTGTTCAATCAAAGGTAGTACTATTACCATCTGCTTCTTATATAATAAATTCAGTCCACTGTAACTCAAGTGACCATATCTTAGATGCCACAACCTAGATTGGTCTATTGTATCAAATTTGAATGCAATTGAAAAATCATTCTTCATGGTTAAAGGAAACATTATTGTATTTGTCATCTTAACTGTTGTAATTTGACTATCATTACCATTTCTATAAAAAAATAATGCATTCTCCATTCTCAAACATAACATTATATCCCTTTTGAGCTAACTATCCAACACTAATGAGATTGTGTTTTAAATCGGGGACATAGTATACATCTTGGATTTGTTTAATTTCACCTTGTTTGGTGCAAATGGAGATGCATCCTTTACCCATGACTGACATTTTGTTGTCATTTCCCATTCTCACCTTAGATTTCACAAATTCATCAATGCTAGAAAACATTTCTTTGTTTCCACTCATGTGGTTGCTACAACCTCTATCTAAGTACCAAACATCCTTATTACTTTCTTCTGCTACATTGCAAATGATGAACAAAATTTCTTTCTTTTCACTTTCAGTTTCTTCCCTCTTAATGAAACTTGCATTTTTTTGATACATATCATATTTTTGTTTTTACATTCAGATGCATAATGTCCAATCTTTTTACAGTAATGACATTGGACATTTGATTTTTCATACCTTTTTGAAAATATTCCATGTGAATTGTTGATGCCCCTTCCTCTTCCACGTGTTTCTGAATAATTACTTTGTCCTCTTTCATGACTATTGTTGAAGCTTCCACTTCCACCTCCTCTGGAAACACCTCTATTGTTGGATGATCTGCCTCTTCCTCTAACTAAAACTTGAGATCTAAAATCTTGCTCAGAAGAGACGGTAGTTGATCTATTCAGCCTTTGTTCATGGATTTGCAAGGAACCCATAAGCTCATCAATGCACATTTGAGTTAATTCCTTTGACTCTTCTATTGCTACAACAATAGGATCAAATCTTCTCAAAGTTGTTTCTATGATTCTTTGATCCTCAAGAGTGTATCCATTAGTTCTAATATGATTAACCAAGCTAATAGTATGTGTAAAGAAATCATTCACTGACTCAAACTCCTTCATTTGAAAATTTTCAATATCTCTTATTAACAATGGTAACTTGACAAGCTTTACTTTGTTATTGCCTTGGTATGCATTTTGCAAAGTCTCTCATGCTTGCTTGGATTTTGTAGTTATTGTTATCCTTGGAAAAATGGAGTCTCCCATAGTTGTCTATATAAAGTAAAGAACCTTGTCATCCTTCTTCTTGTTCTCCTTCAATGTGTTCCTCTGAGCTTGAGTGAGTGCATTGAATGCAACCTGGTCTGCAATCTTAGGGAAGTCATTTTCAACTAGCTCCCACAACTCTTGAGAGAAGAAAATTGTCTTCATCTTGATGCACCAGACATCATAACTTTTCCCATCAAATTGTGGTACTTGTTGCCACATGTTGTTGTTGTTGCTAGCCATTTTAAAAAACAGCAATATAAACACAAAACACCTCCTATAACCTTCTTTGATACCAATATGTGGGAAAAATTACAGAGTTTATGCAATAAATAGAGTAAAAAACACGGTACAAAACAGAGTATTCAAGTTTGTTGTATATACAGAAAGAAAAACCAGATTTATATTGCCAACAATGTTCAATTGCAATTAGTGTTGTTGCACTTGCTATTCTTCCTATGTTCATAAATTATTTCTATCTATCTTCTCCTCTATATATGAAATAAATAGACTTCTACTGTTTATATAAAATAGAGCTGGAAAATATCCTAACCAGTACAACCACATGCATTAAAGATATGATGACTAGCTAAAATCTATTTAAGAAGATAAGGGTGAAAGTCAAAACTAGCTTCAGGGCATTTATTTCACTACTATGTATGATTTGATTTATTCCACCTAGGCTCGGCTCAACATCAAGCTTATCTTCAACATTAATGAAAGGGAATTGTATTTATCAAAAAGATGATAAAAGAATTAAATGATAATTTAAATGGTTATCAATCCAAAAATAAATAAAAGTTGAAATGAATTAACTAAGCAAGGAAAATAAATTATAAATAATTTAAAAAATATTTTTTTTTCAAACTTTAATTAAAATACAAACGATGATATCGTTAAACCAAGAACTAATAGACTGTCAACCCAAATGAAATACTATATACCTGCTTTGAGATCCGTCAACCAGAACTAATAGACTGTCAACCCAAATCGAATACTATATACTTACTATCGGTAGGTACAACAAGAATAAAGACAATAATTTTATATCGTTGTGATGTTTGGCTCAAATCAACTTTAAAAATATGTTGGGTTCCAACCACCAAAAAAATCTTGTGAAAAAGTTAAATGAATCTTAATAAAATATATTGGAAATTTACACATTCTTTCAATAAAATAGAATACAATAGAATACAATAAAGTGAAAATTTATATATTTTTTGTTTTATAAATTTTAAAATTTTTATATAATTGTTTATTCTATTTTCAATTCTAATAAATATGAATAATGTTGGTTAATTGGATGTACTTTGAATGATTATAAAGAATGATTGTTATCTTTTTTATCCAAATTTAATTTTAATAATAACATAAATAAAACTCATAATAAATATATTGTAATAACTTCAAACCTACCTATATGTATTAAAAAATTACTTTTAATTCAAAATTGAACAACAAAACAATTGCTATTTCCTGAGATAAAATATTCTTTAATATGAAAACAAAAATATTAACCGTATCTCCAACCTGAATTCCCTCACCACACAAACAATAAAAGTGACCTACAGAGGACCAATCATTTCAGCACTGGATTCCGCACAAACAATCATTTCAGCACTGGATTCCGCACAAACAAGACCAACCAACCACTTTTTCTTTATGCCTACATTCATCTCGGGCCCATTTAGTTGGTTTGAAAGTGTACATAGGACCACTCATTTCATTTTCTTTATCTTGCTTGCTACACTCAGTATTACTGGCCGGCTTGAAAGTATAGTGAATTAATAAAAAACTACAGACAATTAAGAATTTTATTACATCGAATGTTTTTTGATAATTTCCCTTCTACCAAGGGCAGATTTTTTTTAAAAACAGAGGGTAGAGTCAAAAGAAGTAGTGGTCGCTGATGGCACTCCACTGTACCTTAAAACTACAACACCATGAACAAACCAAAAACAACACACAATTTTCGCTCCGCTCGGCTCAAGTGGTGGACGTGACAGTAAAATTCTGATATGAAACGAGCGCCTGTAGGCGATGTTCTAACAATGCGAAGTTGTCCTCTCGTTTGATCAAGCTCAATCGGACATACCGCTTCTCTCCTCCAAACTCTTCGCCTCCTCGCCCGATGATCCCTCCAACCTTCATCACCGCTGTGCAGTCCTCATCCTCTTCTCTCTCGCATTTCACCCACGCGTACGCTGAACAAACAAACATAAAATATCACACAAATTACAACAGCGTCCTCGGGATTTCAGAAGTAGAACAACATATGTACATCACAAAAACAAGCAAATCCCAACCTGGCGAAGGCCCTGTGACCGTCCGGAAAAAACTGCAATAGTTAGAAGTCAAATTCTGAAGCGAGAAACGGTCGGAGCCGCTGAAGATCTTTTCCAGTCTTTGCCATCGGCCTCGCATAACATTGTAAGCGTAGTGGAAAAGAAGCTTATGATTCCTCGATTCATCTGCCCTCCGCTCTTCCAATTTGCGTTGATAACCAGCTATTGCTGTTTTCAATAACCTAGTCGCTCTTAGCTGCGTATCATGTGATACCCCAAGCGT
>SNQJ01S0021957.1:136016-149265 GCA_010110895.2 Picea sitchensis
TCCAGTCACACATGCACCAACCTGTATAACAGAGAACAACAGTTCTCCCTTGCACCACCCTGCCACCCTGGTTTCTCTGGCTACAACCAGATGGAAGCTACAACTCCCTGTGTTCAAGCATCCACTTGAACCTATGAGGACAACAGTCCTCCCTACCACCTCCCTACCACCCTGAAATATCAATCTTTGCTACTGAAACTTATTATAGTGATATAATGTTCATCAATGACTTACCAGTCTCATCATTGTTCTGCTACACTGCCCTGCTTTGTCTGCCTCACTGTCTTCCTGCACACATGCCTTGTGCTTTCTATTCTTCTACCTTTTATGCTTTGTGCGCCATGTCAATTCAATCCACCATTCCTCTTCTGTGTATTTCAGCTGCTGCACACTGCCTCCTTCTACACACCTGAATCACTCTCAACAACAGCCTCCATCTCTTCTCTATTCTGCATATTTATACTATCTTTGCACCTTCTTCGTCCTCCATGCACAGTGCCTCTGCATGCTCTTCACCCTGCCATGGTTCTTCTCATTGGTTTGTTCACTACCACTCCAATTTTTCTCTGCTTCGCTCGCTCAAGCCTCAAAAAGAAAAACTGCATCTCGCTTCTATCTATTCCTCATCTGTTACTCATCTCTGAGTTTTATCTCACTCTGCTCATACTGTTGGTCTCACACTGTGCATATTGTAATTTTACCTTATTTACAGTTCAACGCATTTTTTATTCAAAACAACCAACCATACACAGTCACTACATGTTTCTTTTATGCCCTACAACCCCTTCGGTTACTTTTCAAAACCCTAGAACAACGCTTCAGCAACTGAAACGCCAACCGTCCAAGAACCATGATTCGGTTCTGCTAACTAAATCATAACTAAACAAATAATCATGAATATCAACAATAGCCCTTTGATCAGATGCTCAAATAACCAACACCATTGGATTAAATCCGCAGGGTCTTGCGTTTATTTCTCCATTTCGCATTTTGGCATTTCGACATTCCTATGTTGTGAGGCATCTCGACTCTCCAAGTCGTGATCTCTGAAATGGAGATTAGCATTGTGCTAGCTCCTCCCTTGAGCCTTTGGTGATGTGACCAAAGGTTATGACCATGAGCCAATTCTGAACACGCATTTCACATTTCACGTTTCGAGGATTCTATGAAGAGTCATCTCGACTCTCCATGTCCCAAACTATGAAATGGATCTTGTCTCTTCGAGCTCTTCTCTACAGCTCTTCGACGATGTGACCACCAGTGGTGACCAAGCGCTTATCCATAAAGATCTTTCACAATTTCGCATTTCAACATTTCGCAATTTTGCATATCGCAAGTTCGAGAGGTTAGGGAACCCCGTTCCTTTGACTTTCCAGTCAGCGAAATGACGATCTTTCACCACGTTTCCTATGGACCCAACGGTCCAGATCTTATTGTGATTTTGAAATTTCATGGGCCTTCGTCGTGTTTGATCAACGATCCAGATCAATCCTCGATCCGACGGCTAGGATTATTTCGCATATCGCGAGTTAGAGAGGTTATAGCACTCCTTCCTTTGACCTTTCAGTCAGCGAAATGCAAATCTTTCTCCATGTGTCCTCTGGCTTTAATGGCCAGAATAATTTCACAAATTCACGAGCCTTCGTTGTGCCTATTTCGGGATTTCGGCGTTTCACATTTCGCAACTTTGAGACTCCTAGGATGAAGAGTCTCGACTCTTGACTCCTCCAACTCCCGATATCCGAAACTCCAAAATGGAGACTTTGTTGATGTGCCTGTTTCAGGATTTCGACGTTTCACATTTTGCAACTTCGGGACTCCTATGATGAAGAGTCTCAACTCTTGACTCCTACAACTCCCGGTATCTGAAACTTCGAAATGGAGTCTTTGTTGATGTTACTGTTTCGGGATTTCGGTGTTTCGCATTTCGTAACTTCGGGACTCCTGTGATGAAGAGTCTCAACTCTTGATTCCTCCAACTCCCGGTATCCGAAACTCTGAAATGGAGTCAGATCAACGGTCCACAATCTTGATGATTCGACGGTCATCGGGAAATTGAAATGGGATCCAATGATCATTGTTGCTCTTCACTGTTGAACTTTCCATTGCCATGCCATTATCGTTGCGTTGCTGGTCGTGATCTTTGTCATCAATGACAAACACGCATACTCTGCACTATCTCTTCTGATCTTATCGAGCTTGCTCTGCTGCGTCTTCCAAAATACTTCTAGTGCCCGCCTAGCACATTCTTCCTATACTTAAGCCATCATCGTTGTTGTACTTTCCATCAATGACAAGAATATGTTGTATGTAAAACATGTCAACATAATTACAACTAATGGACTAAAGCTGACATAAATAAAATAACATTACTAATGTAATATGCCCCAATTAAAGGGTAATGAGCCAATATTTAGGGCTTAACAACATTCTTCCCACTATGCATTGTGTCAAACAAATGAGCTACTAGAAGGTACTCATAATTGTATGGGAGTCTATTGAGTTATACAGAAAATTGCTTCATACTTCAGGGAAGTCCATTGTGTGAACTTATTGATAACATAAAATGAATCACATTGTCATTATACAATAATTGCAAAAGTAATCATTGACAAGTTACATATGTGAATGTAATTGAAACCAATGGAATACCATGGAGACTTCTATCATAAGACTTCTTCCATTATTGTGGGGTCATTCTTAGTCATTTTGTTCCATTCGTTTCTTCACCATTTAAAATATGTTTCTCAATTGTTATGTAGGTATGATATTTTGGGAAGAAATGTATGTACTCATCACACTAATTGAATGTCAAGATATAGTTTTTGGACCACATATTGGACAGCCATATTTACCCTTTGTTTGAATCCCACAAGATATATACAATAATGTTGTTAGTAAACTACAAATAATGATAGATGATTTAATGTTTGAGTGCACTTTACATACCACATAAATGTAATATCCCAGGTGCATCATGAATTGTCCATGTAAGTATACCATTTATTAAATTGGAATTGTCTTTGTCTTATTGCTTTTGATATGACATATATAATGATCTCAGCCCAAAAAATTTTAGGTTCATTGATAAGAGGCTAAATACATACATTATATCTAACTTGATATTTCCATGCTTATTTCAAAACAAATGTATTAAATACGTTGTTCATGGTACATCATAAATATGTAATGAAAAATAACAAAGAGGTGGTATGTTGTAAACAGTTGGAATATAAAGACTTGAAACTATCAGTGATAACATTGCATGCTCCTTCTTGATTGAAAACCAAGGATGAAGATTATTGTTTAAAAAAAAACCTAGCCACATCGAGTAAATAATATCATCTATATAAATGGATCAATACAATCTGTTGCTAAGGAAAGATTAAAATTGTAGAGTTTTGTCTCTAAATATGAGCCATTTTTCCTTGGTGTCCCTAAATGTAGAACCATATGTAGCCTTCCACTTAACACCATCGTGTCTCCTCATTTGAGCATGATAATCCATAAATTGTTCTATGTTCTTGCACTTGAACAATCACTAAAAATGTAGAATGATCGAGATGTGATGAAGAACTTTCCAGGGCATGTTATTTTCCATTGATCAATGCAATATCTAATAATTTTACATTTGTCACCTGATCAATGCTTCAAATATGTTTTCCCTTCTCCATAATACATCATTCAATCATTACGACATGCATCAATTGTTTGATGCTTCATTCACATAAATTCATTGTGGATCATATTATCATTGGATAATAATCAAACTCCCCTAATAGGTGCCCATTTGTCCCACAATGTCTTTTAGATACTAATTTAATATTCTTTATATCTTCATACACTTATATTTTTTGCATGGACAATAGCATTCATAGTCAGTACCTTTCCAAGATGGTTTTTTTGGACTAGGGTTTTAGCAAGTGTTATAATGTTCAAAATCATTAGATTCATAAAAATTGAAACCACCAATCTTAACCCTAACTCTTTAAGAATCCCCTCTTTCATGTGCATATGCATCTCCTCTATTAGATATTTCTTATTGTATTTAGGGGAGATTACAATTTCACCGTGCAATAAATAGAGATACAAAATATTATCTTTTTAACCAAAGTACCTTGCTTTTTAAATCTAAGTACTATGCTTATGATTTCACCTTTCCCCCTATTAACCTAAGCAATATATTTCCTTTTTAAATATTCTGTTTTCCATAATTCCATATTAATTACATATATTTTTCATCTACAGGAAAACATCATTTGTTCAACTTCTACCTCAGAAGAATACCCTTTTTAAATATTCTATTTTCCATAATTCCATACTAATTATATATATTTTTCACCACCTTTCAGATTCTATTGTGGATACAATTGAAATGAAGTTAAGACATCAATATATCAACATCGTGACATCGATAAAACAACACGCAAACATGGTTAAAGTGGCATTTCAATAAAATACTACTAATGGCAATTACGATGAAAATGGAAAGTCATCAATCCCATCGTGATTATAAGACATTAACAGGCATTGATATACCAACACCAATGAGTTTATTTTGGGGAGTTGCAATGAATTCTAAGGCCAAAAAACAACACAAAAATTTTTGTCAGAATTTATGTCACAATAAACATTGTTTTTGAACCCAAAGAGTAGTAGTAAACAATAAACATCCAATAGAATTAAAAATCACGTGAAAATCTTATGCAATCTGATGGGTATTCTATATGCACTAAAAAAACACTAAAACCCCTCAATTAAGTTTTCAACCCGGGGTAAGTAAACTTAGAGTTGTAGCAATATATATGCCAAGCTAGAAAGGTTGGAGGTAGTATAGTCTAATTAAGGAGATGGGATATTGAAGGGCTAATCTACTCAAGCAACGACTACTAATGATCAAACCCTACTAAGAAACTTAAACTATGTACCCTAAGTAACCTTTGAACAAAGGATCGGTGGATAGTTCTAAGAAAGCAAATGAAAACCCTACTTAAATCAAATTAACTTAATCATGACAATAAGAAAACGCAAACTATCTACCTAATAAGGAATAACAACAACAAACTACCTTAATTAACATATTCAAATTCAATAAGGAACTATCCCATAAAAGAAAGTAAATAGACAAGCAAATACCCTATCAAAGCAAAATAGACATGCAAGAAACTACCCTATTAAAGAAAGTAAACAAGCAAGCAAACAACTAACTAACCTATGATAACTTCTACAACAAGTAAACTAATCAAAATTACTCAATAAGCAACTAATCAAACTAATAAGCAAGTGAACTCTATTCTTAATTTAAATTTCACAATAACTTCTAATTTATAAAAGGAAATCTTAATCTACTAAATTCAAAGCATCAACAACTACTCTTTATTCTACGATAAGGAAACTATTCTTTAATTTACCAAAGCAAAAAGACTATTCTCTAAAAAGAAAGGAAACTATCCTCTAATATATAAAAGAAAGGAAACTCAAATACAATGTTGATGGTTATGTCTCTGGTGTCTTATGATATCACGATGACATTTAACAATTAACGATAACTCAAGAGGGATAAACTCAATATTGACTTCGATAGAAAAGTGAAAAGTGTGAATTAGACAATCCAATGAGAACTTAGCCATTATAGAAGCAACATCAACTATCATGCATATCCATGTGATTCTTCAATTTATGCACTAGTCATCAATAATATAAAAAAACTATTTTATTAAATTCAAATGTATTCTACACTAATATAAGAAAATTCATACTACTTAGATTCATAACTGAAAACTAAACTTAATGATCAACTTCGAATTAAAATTGCAACCAAGATCTAGAAAAGGAAATTGCATAAAGTAAACTAAACTAATCCTATTTTAACAATTCAAATTGCAAAAGAGGAAATGCTCATAAAACATAATTTAAATCCTATTTTCTATTTCAGCATATGACAAGAAATTAGATGAGAAAACTAACTAACAACCAGATAAGAAAAACTAAACAACAAATAGATAAGCAAATTGAAAATGAAAACTAAAACTAACAACTATCCATCCACCGAAACCTTGCAAAATAAATCATGAACTAAATACCCTGTAGCTAGTTCCTACTAATTAAAAAGTCATTTCATATTAACACTAGCCTCCACAATAACCTGCAAAACTGAACTAAAACAATTAAATTATAAACAACAATTTATACAGTAAAGAAGCATAATGAAAACTCATGTACAGGAAATAAATAAAATGACGACTACATTATTCAATTCACAAGAAAACTAATTAGATATTCACCCAGATTGTTGGTGGGGCCCCCAACAAGTCATGGCCACTCTTCAAAGACAAACCACGAGATCAAAAACACTAATTCAACATTAAAATAAGAAATGCAATTTTACACAGTCTTAGCAAAATGTGTCTAAAAATATCAAAATGGAGTTGAACTGTCTTTTTCTCTCTAACACTATTTGTCTAATCACTGAGGTGGTATTTATAGATTTACAAGCTGAGAGGTTGACCACTGGAAGGGTTGACCTTCTCTAAAAACAACAAATCGCATTCAATGCGTCCTAACTTTCGGTGGCTTCTAGAAACAAGGCGAGCCAATAATCACCCAGCATAACAACCCAAATTGAGTTGTCATGAGCTCAGTAGCTGGAGGCCACGCGCACAAGCAAAACCCATGTCTCTGATTCGCCCATTGTTGGTCATCGATATGATAACCTCCAAATCGCCCATGGTTTTAGTGTAGGACGAAGTGCCGAACGGAGTGCTGGATGGAGTACCGGACTGATTGTTGGATGGAGTACCGGACGGAGTGACGGAAGAAAAAATGATCTGTGATATTGCCCTGTGACACACAGAATGTGAATCAATTTCTTGAAATCATTAAAACATGTTTAATTACAATCAAAACCATCATAAAACATGAATCATGCATACCTGGTATGAATCATGGTGATTTAACACAAAAACTCTTCCAAACTCTTCAAAACAGGAAAATACATATACACATTTGGTCAAAAAGGATCCAATCAACATCATTATATTAATTATATCGCGGGCCCAACATTACCCCCACACCTAATATTTTTTAGGTCCCACTGCAAACAAAAAGAAATTTCCCCTCATGGCTAAGCTCGTTGAGGAGGATCAGCTTTAGAAGATTCTCCTTCTTGCTGTGAATATTTTGTCTTATGCCTCTTGTGTTGCTTCAATTGTGCCCTGAGGTGGCGATTGGCTTTGGTCATCTTGTCAACCAACCTTTGAAGGGAATTCACCTTTGCTTGGAGGACTGCATTATCATGGTGAAGATGTGTGTCCATAGTCTTCTTATCTTCCAATTTTTGCAGCAGCTGAAAGTTCTCTTGTTGTAGTTTCTCAATGGCTGGAGCAGGATCAGATATCTTGAAGGAAGGCTTAGATCCTTTGAAAGATGTAGAAAGTCTATCAGTCTTAATATTTGGGGCAGGCATCGGTGAGGTAGGAGTAATAGGCGGTTGATGAGGAGAAGTAGGTTCAGATTGTGTCTTTCTTTGCAGCTTCAATTCATCTACGAAAACTTCCCTAAGTCTATTGTGAGGACTCTCGAGATCAGAGGACACTTGGATAGGGTCTGAGGTAGTCAGGGGTTTTGCGTAAGGTTTTCCTCTTGTGCTCTGGGTACTTTTTTGAAAGGGTCCTCTATTGAATGGATTATATCATCTCCCATTTGTGGGAACTATAAGAAAGTCTTGTTGAATTACTTCTTGTATCTTCTTAGGTGTAGGTTCAAGAGATATTGAAGGCATCTGGAGATTAGCAATAGGCTTCTTAGTCTTTTTTCCCGATGAGGCTGCAAGGGTTTCAACAAGCTTCTTGGATTTTTGTTATGGTAAAGAAATGGCTTGTGCAGGAGGGTTTGGAGTCCTTAGAGAGTGGGGTTTGGATGGAGAAATAGTACTTAGATCCAATGTCTTTTTTCTAGTCTTGATTGTCAAGTGAGGGTTTGCAAATTGATAAATGAGTGCATCCCAAGTTTTCCCCTGTCTTTCTAATTCGACTAAAACAAGGAGTTTGATAAGGCCATGGTGAAAGAGGTTTATGTGCAGGTTGGTTACATTCTTCCTCACTTGAGAGGACATCTTCTCCAAGCTCTTTAAAAGGTAGAAGGGAAAAATCAATGGTTTATTGAACTGAAAGTGGGCTAACAATCGAAAGTGACAAGATTTAAAAGTGGAATATCTACCTTCACATGTGATCAACCTGGTGATGGCTATGAGAGGGTTGATCATATCCTCTTTTGTCCACTCCTTGGAGTATCCTTTAGCTCTAGAGATGTTCTGGAATTCTGGTTTAAAAACCCAGTTATAGCTTGATCGCAACATCTGTTGGTTTTTAAACCATTTATCTCCCTCTTGGAAGCTTCGTGGTTGAAGCTATGGATTCCTATAAGACCCCAAAGGTGAGAGACCCCACGCGTGTTGTCTTACCATCAAAACTGAGGGAAAATTGCATTAAGATGCCATCGTAGTGGCCCTGCAAGTGGGACAAAATGTCCCCCAGCCTACGTGCAAAAATACTTCCCTGCATTGTGCAAACTCAGGGATGGTGAAAAGGTCTACGTAGGAAGAGGGCTCATACCTTTTGGGCATTGTGATGATGTGAAGGAATGGTCAGAAGGAGAAATTCATAGAGAAAGGGTGCGATCAGGCTAAGGAAAGGCACGATTATGCAGAGGTCGAGCGCAATTGAATAGAGGAATGAAATAAACAGAGGTTGAGCATGTTTAAAAATAGGGGAACACAAATGAGCAGAGGTGAATTGGAATGACCAGAGGTGAATTGGAATAATGGGATAACCCAATTCCATTTTTGAGTGTGCCTAGGGTGGAATTCGTTGCACACATGTGTGCACGAGTTGCCATGTGTGAGCGATTTCGAATTTGAAGGCACATTTTTGGGGGAAATCATAATGATACGAAGTTAGATCAATGTCCAAGTCTTTTGACTTGGACATTCGATCATAAAAATTTCTAAGTTTTGCATCATTCGATCTTGATTGCCATGAACTAATTCAATTAAATGTTATTAATTCCTAGTTACCTAAAATTGTGGACAATTACTAGTGTGTATTTCCATACGACACTTCGTTCAGCACCTCATACGGAACTTCACACGACACTCCATATGTACTTATGTGCTAAATGCATTTTTACCTCCTGTAATGGATAGCCTGCAATCTTGGAATGGTTATGACAGTCACAGCAATTAAGAGCAGAGGCAGAGTGTTCCATTGTTATTTATTTTTCCACCATGCTTACTCAATCCACTCACATAAGACATGTAATTTCAATCCTATAATGAACATTTTGTAATGAAAATAAACCAATAAAGTGGTTTGTTAAGGATATGTACAACAGTTTATAGCACACAGGGGATTTAGCATTTCAAAAATAAAATGATTGTTGATGTAATAAACTATATCATGAAAACAATACATAAATTTTTACAAAGATTTACTTCTCTAGGCAGTGATCATTTGTCAAATCATGAACCCCTTCCCCACACCTAAGTATTGTGACACCTCACAATAAAAAATATAGGAAAAGAGTGAGTTCTCCCAATAGTCGAAGATTTACAACTTGTTAAGTGTAGAGATAAATTTCACAGATTGGTCTGACGAGATGGTTAAAAGATGGCCCCACCTATAGGATAAGATATCCTATATTGATCCAGGTGGATATTGGTGGCCACCCACCTTCTCCAACTGGCTCAAAATAGTTTCCTGACAATTTTGGCAATTTACTATTTTTAGCAGTTTTAACTTTCGGGGCCATTTTGAGGGCCTAAATGAAGGTTTTTCAGGATATAGCTTCTCAATGATATGAATAGGAATGATTGAGCTCCAAAAATGAATCTCCTCGATGATACCTTTCCAACGGGCTATCATACGCCTAAAACAGAGATCGTATGCAAAAGTTACGACCCCGGGAAGTTGATGTACTAACTTACCCAAACGGGGCCCACATGACTTTTGGGGCTTCATATACTAGGGTTAGGTTTTTGGATGTCTAGGATTTTTGTTATTCCTATTTATTGTAAAAATTCCTTCAGAGCCTCATTTTAATCTTCTTCTGGAAAATGAGTGCAACTGTCACATCTCTTCTCATAGATAAGTCGCCACCATTCCAGCAAGCTTGTGTCCGCTGCATTTTACAGTTTCAGCTTATTTCCTTATTGAATAGAAAACCAATTTTACTGTATCTCTGTTATTTTTTGTTAAGAACCTGTTAATAACCTGTATTCATTTCAATCTGCTCATCAATGGTATCAGAGCGGTCTTCTCCTTGTCATCTTAATGCATGTCCCCAACGAGGTCGGAGTATAAAGAGTTGGGTCTCGAGCTTGTTTCTATTGAGGACAAAAGCTCTCGCACACCCAAGCGACCTCTCATGTAAAGAGAAAATAAATATGACGAGACAAGAGATCCTTTCAAACTATATTGAGGAATCCCTCATGTAACAAAGGAACAAGATGATGGATAGTTTCGCGCAAATCCTTCGGCGGCTACCAACAGGCGACGCATCTTCTTCGAGCGGAGACGCCACCCCCTTCAAGGTACAAATAAACTTAGATATTCCTATATTTGAAGGTTATATAGATGCAGATGTTGTAGACAAGTGGTTGAATCTACTAGAAGGGTATTTTTCTGTCCATAAATTTTTTAATAGAGAAAAGATTACTTTTGCGCTCCTCAAAGTCGTTCCCCATGTCAAAGATTGGTGGGAAACTTTCTGTGAGAAAAAGGAAACAGAGGAACCCTCATTATTTATAGTCATGACCACCTAGGATTCCTTCATGGATGTTATTAAGGAACAATACTACCCTATCGGAAGTTATGACGACTTGTATACCAAATGGACCACACTGCGGCAAGAAAGAGACCAAGGAGTGCCAGATTTCACGAATATCTTTCATACCTTGCGCACCAAGATGGGTATCAAAGATTCGGAGAGACATTTGGTGTTCAAGTATCACGGAGCTCTGCATAGATACATCCATACTAAAATGAAATTTTTGGACATCTCATCCTTGGGCGTGGCCTACCGATATGCTGTCAAAATCGAGCAGAAGCTCAAACAAAAGAGGCAGAAATTTGGGCCTGGGAACCCCTCACAACAAAAGCCAGGAAAGGGTGGCCCCAACCCACAGAAAAAAAGACATATCAAAGATGGATAGTATCAGGACAACCAGTCCAAGCCGCAAGCAAAGAAGGACACCCGAAAGACAAAGAGATATACCAGGAAGTGGTGCGACTTCCATAAGATCCCTTGGCATAACAATTTTGACTATCGCTCAAAGCAGTCACTGGTGGCCAAAGTGAAAGCCTATGAATCAGATAAGGATTCATAATATGAGCCAGAACTAGAAAGGGGAAGACGGATCATTGACGCGGAACCCAATTCCACCATTTCTACCTCCAAGCTCCAGCCTGGTGAACCAGACGAGCCATAAGAAGGAGAATGCCTCTTCCATTCACAGATGTGACTAAAGGCACCCCACTGCACTTCATTGTGGATAGCGGTAGCCATAAGAACCTCATCTCAGCAAAGGTCATCAAGCAGTTGGCCCTGCCGACAACACCGCACCAACAACACTACACCATTGGATGGCTCCGCCAAGGAAGCGATCTCCACGTCAGCCAACAGTTTCAACTGTTGTACGACATCAAGCCCTTCAAAGATGAGGTATTGTGTGATGTTTCTCCTCTCAAAGTTTGTGATGTTCTTTTGGGCCAACCTTATTTATGGAAACGTCATGTTGTATATGATTCTAGGCCTCGTAGTGTTATTATTACTTTGAAAAGGAAATTGTACAAGATACCTGAGGCAATCCCACCTAGTGTTATTTCCTTGATCTCTGCTAAGCAATGCAGGAAGGTCATCTCTCAGATGGGGAAGTTTGTATTCTTCGTGATTTGCTCTCAGAATAAGCGAAATATCACAGCCACATCCAGGGTCTTTGCGACTGACCTCTCCACACAACAGAAGCAAGTAGATAAGGTCGTGGAAGAATACTCAGATATCTTCTCCTCACCTAATGGGGTACCTCTGCACTGCCAGGTTGAGTACCCCATCGATCTAACCCCCGGTGCACCACTACCCAATGGGCCAGTCTATCGTCGCTCTCTGTTAGAGAATGAGGAGATCAAACGATAGATCCAAAAACTGCTCCACAATGGGGCACATCTATCCCATCTCATCACCTTGTGGGAAACCAATTTTGCTGGTATAGAAGAAAGATGGAACCTGGCGACTCTGCATTGATTACCGGGCTCTGAATAAAATCAAAGTCAGAAACCGGTACCTGATTCCCCGAATCGACGACCTCCTTGATCAACTCACGGGGCCAAATACTTCAGTAAGATTGATCTGAAGTCTAGCTACCACCATGTCTTGATAGAACAGACATATGTATGGAAAACCGCCTTCAATTCAAAGGAAGGCCTTTTAGAATGGTTGGTCATGCCCTTTGGTTTGAAAAATGTTCCAACCACTTTCATGAGGATGATGGATGATATCATGTGACCATTCACCAACAATTTTGTAGTGGTGTATCTGGATGACATTCTCATTTACAGCAAGACTTGGGTCAAACACTTGCATCATATTCAGTAGGTTTTGCACACCCTGAGGCAGCACAAGCTATATGCCAACTTGGAAAAATGCTCCTTTGACATGGACAGGGTCCATTACCTGGGCTACATAATTGATCAACATGGCGTACATGTGGATCCAGCCAAGATCCAAGTCATCCATGACTGGCTAGCCCCAACCACACTCACTGAGCTTCGGAGCTTCTTGGGCCTTGCCAATTTCTACCACAGGTTCGTGTTGGGATTCTCCCATATTGCATAGTCCCTTAGCCAAATAACCAGGAGCGGTGGTAAGGAAAAATTTACGTGGGGTCAGTCCCAACAATAAACGTTCGACGATTTGAAGTAGCACTTGTGTTCAGCCCCAATACTTTCACTACCATCCCTACAACAACCCTTTGAGATCAAGACAGATGCTTTAGACTATGCGGTGGGCGTCGTTCTCACTCAGCACGGCCACCCCGTGGCCTATCACAGTGAGACACTATCAGATGTTGTATGTAAGTACCCTACTTACGACAAAGAAATGTACTCCATTGTGCAAGCCTGCCGCCAGTGGAGACATTACATTCTTGGGAAGGAGATAGTCATCCACACTGATCATAAGCCACCGCAGTTCATGC
>SNQJ01S0021957.1:159459-170319 GCA_010110895.2 Picea sitchensis
TAACAATTTATATATATATAATTAATATACTACTATTATTAAAAATTATCTCATAAGTGTCGTTCACAAAGATTAGATAATATGCAGAGATGGTTCTCCTTAGTTATGAGTTAAATGGAAATTATTGGTGATTAGTCTTATTACTAAATCAATAGTTCTACATTCTCAAATTGCTATATTTGGGAAAATGAAGTATTTTTGTCTTTGAAAGCGAATAAAAATTAAATATGCCCTCAGTAAGGAAGTAGATGAACCTTTCAAATTCGAGTTTCATTATTTAAAAAGGAAGACATCTCAAATAATTATGGGTTGCATGTAAATAAAAAGGAAATTTAGAAAGATGTTAAGTTGTACTTTCAAAATATATTAGTGATATATCTTTTCATTCATGATGTTGTGGGATTTTGACAACAGTGTTAGTAAGTTGCTTCTTCTAATCTTTGTATTATTGAAAGAGATTTTCTTGGCATTGAAATCACAGAGGAGGAGTTTAAGGAGGCACTTTCCATTCATGATGTTGTGGCACTTTGACATTGCGTTTAAGGAGGCATTGTGCATTCATGATGTTGTGGCATTTTGATCACAATGTGAGTGAGTTTTTTCTTCTAATCAATTAATGAATTGTTTCTTCTAATATTTGAATTATTGAGCATTTTGACAAATAATAATATCAGTGAGTTTTTAATGAATTGTTTCTTCTAATATTTATATTGAAAAAGATTTTCTTAGCATTGAAATCAACAATATTAGAGAGTTTTTTCATCTAATCAATTAATAAATTATTTCTTCTAATATTTATATTATTGAAAAATATTTTCTTAGCATTGAAATGATAGATGAAAGAGATTTTCTTAACATTGAAATCATAGAAGAGGAGTTTAAAGGCACTATTCAAATGAAGAATGGAAAGTCTCCATATATGGTTGGGATTTTTTTTTATTTTTTTTAACAAAATGTGAAAAGTGGTTTGCAAAGATATGTTACATGCTTGACGAGAGAGGTATATGTATGGGTAAAATGGGATAGTTGTGCAATCAAGACTTAATAAAGTTAATACTTCAATGAAGGACACCATTGGGTTGTGGCACCTAATCACTTTTAATGTTTCATATAAGATTTCATTTAAGTTTCCCTCTTAGAATCAAAGAGTGGCAATGTTTATGGTTAGTTTTGAACATATATGATTATTCGAGGGAAATATATTTTGGATACAATTTTGACAGTGTGGTATAGTGTTACATGAGAAAAAAAGTCTGATCAATAGGGTTTAGGGATTGGTCTATCATCACTATTATGTTTTCCTAGTTGGCATTTTGATAGCAATTTGTGTACATGGTTAATGCATTTTTTCTAATATATTCACATTTGTTTATGTTAATAGAGTGTTTTGAAATAATAATATGTTGCATAAATCAATTCAACAAGGTTTTCATTTAGCTCCATATTTTTATGTACTCAGCCTTGGGTCACCTTTTTTATGTCGTTGGAATCTAGGAGTAGATAATGGATTTTTTGATTCTAGGGGGAGGTTACATGATTAATAATAACATAGTGGATAACTACTTACTTTCCATCCAACTTTCTTAGAGCCTTATTGAAAAATTAATGGGATTCTTAAAGTTTTTTTTCACAACAGTTATTTTTTTTACCAGTTGGTTACACCAGTTTGAGGCCACTCCGTAGGAAACCAACCAATGAAAATATCTAGGGGAATTTATTAGTGATGAGAAGACCATTTTTGGATGATTAGTGTTGAGAAGAAACATCCTTGGTTAACTTTTCCTTGGTGGCATATAAGGTATGGTAACATTGTGTCATACTTAGGAATTTCATTTGGTATGAATATCTACCTTTCAAGTATGTGTGAATGGTGTTTTTTAAATCTATAAAAGAAAATCTAGAGCCAATGGTAAGGAGATCTACCTTTTGTTGGAAAATTGATAGTTCATAACAAGGTTATGCAAGGTTTGCATATTTATTATGTTTCCTTTTTGGTTCCCTTTGCCTTCTTATTTTGTACACTTAAAGAATTTGTTAAGGAGTTTCATTTGGCCTAAGTTTGGGGGTGCTACAAAAATTTCATTAGTCTAGTCGGAAATTTATGTTTTCTTCAAGGATCAAAGGGGATTAGGGTTGATTGATATCAAATTGCATTGAGCAATGTTTTCAATTGAATGGATTGTGCATTGTTTATTTGGATATGAACCTTGGAAATGTTTGTTGCAATTCAAGATCACATCTAGTCAACGTTTGCATAAACTAGGAGGGTATTTTCTTATTATCAGTGTCATTATGACTCCACGATATTTTAAAAGTGTTGCTTCCCTTGTAATGTGAAGAATATGGAAGGTTTGGAAGAGAGTTTTTTATTCTTTATTGGTCATTTTTTATTTAATATAGTAAACAATTTTTTTAAAAATGGTAACAATGCAATGGTTTGTAAATGATACTCCTTTAATGTTACTAAAGGGTTGGTTTACTAAGAAGGAGTGATTTTGGTTCTAAATAATCCATATATAGGGCAAAAGCGACGGGAAAGGAAGGAGCAATGGAGAAGGTAGCACAAAACAATTTTTTTGAAATGTAGACTTGAAGGTAACTCAATAGCATTTGATATATTCCTATCAGTGTACAACAACGTTTTGGTTGTGTTAGTGCAAGTAATGGGTTTGGAGAAAAAACTATCATAATTTTGTAAGACCAAAATTTTGTACTCCGTAATTTTTTTAGGCTCAATGAAGCAAATATATTTGCAAGGAAGTAAAGAAGAGTTCATGTATTTCTTTCCAATCGTATATCCCCTCCAATTATAGAATGGTCCCTTTCTTAAAATGATCGACTTTAGATTCTAGAAGCATGGGAGGTGTATACGGTAAATGTCCTTGTTTTTTCAAGTAGAGATTGACCCTACTAGGCACATGTCCTCTCATCTGTGATGCAAAGATGATAGAATACCTTGCAACATAACCCTAGGTAAGCCACAATGATGGGTATAACACAATGCTAGAACATAAAATAGCCAAGATCAATCAAATAAACAACCACGATTTACTATTAGAAGTGTACTCAACACAAGAAGTAGATAATTCAGCACACATTTTCAATAGGTAAACCGATCAATCAAATAAACAACCACGATTTACTATTAGAAGTGTACTCAACAGAAGAAGTAGATAATTCAGTACACATTTTCAATAGGTAAACTAATCAATCGAAGTTTCAATAGTTTTTACTCATTTGGAATAAATTCATTTCATAAACTAAAATTCAAAGCATCATCCACACCAACTTGAATTGTTAACAATGAATCTAATACCTTACACCATGCTCTTGAGCCTCCAAATTTTGACTTTAAGCTTCCTTTAGAACCCCATATATAAAATGGATGCAGGAAAACTTTTATAGACTTTGAAACACTTGGAGTTCATTGATCATAGTTTACCATGTAAACTAAGTTCACATCATCACTAAATAATGATAGTTGACCATGTCCACTAGGTCCAAATCATCACTAATTATCAAAAATCATATGTAATCTAACTAACAATGTATTGAAATTATGCATGGGTCTTTATGTTGTGGTTCCTTTTGCTTTTTTTTAAATACTAGGAACTACCACTAGAATCCAATAAAGTGGAAAACTAGAATGGAAATTGGATGATGTAGGATTGGTAGCTACCCAAGGACGCTCCTACTTCAAAGTCCCTTCATGAATTGAATGTGAACATCCTACTTACAAGGTTGGTAAATAAAGAATCAAATATTTCCTTCCAAATTAGTGAATCTTTTTTGGTATTTCTTTCAAACTCCTTTTACTCCAGTGAATAAAAATTCTCAAACATGTTTTTCATTGATCGTTCTACCTCAATCTATTTGGTTTTAATTTGATCTTTGATGGTATCTTCTCTACTTTATTATCTTCTCATAATCTTTAGAAAAATACTCACTCATACTATCAACACAATTTTCTAAATGTTTGTGAGTATTTATCCTCCTTTCTTATTTTTATTGTATACTTCATGTGGAAGTTGATTCTCCCTCAAATGTTCCCTCGTCTAAGTGTTTTATTCCTCCGTTGACACTTCTATCTTGATTTCTTCTTTCAAACTACAAGGTTTTATATCACTTTCTAACTACTCATGTATGGTTTCATATGAATTATAGGGCCTTCGCTTTGGTTGTCTTCTTCAAGAAAATTCATCAACTTTGTGTTTCCTTCACTCAACTCCTTCATTTCTCTCATATTTATTGGTTCCACATGCCATTCTTCAACACATCAAATTGGTTTTTTCAAGGGTTCTTTATTAAACCACAAAATTACCTTGTTTTCCTTCTCCCCATCCTTCGTGGGAAGAACCTTGAATTTTTTTTCCTTCCTTCTCAAATTGGTAAGTGTTCCAAGTTTTTCCATCATTTAACACATCCCAACTAGGTCATGACCTTTCCAACAAGATATCGCAAGGATCCATTGGTATCACATCACACAAAATTCCTCATTGTAACCTATGTATGTCCCTTTTATAACCAAGAAACATGGTAGGAATTGGGTTGTGGCATAATTTTCATATTTAACTTTTAAATGACCTCCGTAGAAACTAAAATTTATGTGCTAGCCCCATTTCTAATAAGGTTGTAACACTTGCCTCATTTTTCACAATTGGTTAATAAGATAGTCTTCCTTTGCTTGGGGTCCTTCTCAAGTTATTTGTTCCACTGCAGCAACATTATTCGAATTGTAAGGTTCTCTCATTGTCCCTATTGTACTTCAAATATGTGTCAGGTCTTCAACGACATATTATTATGCCTATAAAACATATTTATATCTCCCACCACTCAAGGTATTTAGGCATTCATACGCCCAATGCCCTTGTGCTCCACACTTGACATGAGTGCCATTAATTATTTTTCCTCTACCTATGCCTCTTCCAAATCTTCTTCCTCTTTCATCATGGTTTCCTTTTCTAGTGTTGTTGTCACTAGCTTCTTCATTCTTCTTCTCATTTCAATGCTCCTTTTCAATAGTTTGGTTTTCTTTCCTCTCAAGGTCTATCATCTCCTTGTTAATTTTTCTTCAACGACAATGCATGCTAATATGCCTCTGATATTGATTGAAACTTATCATAAAAATATCATTTTGAATGGAAGACCTCAACCCATTCACAAATCTTGCAACCAATTTGGTACTCTCTTCGTTTTGCACCAACTGTATAGATAATTTATAAAATTCTTTTGAGTACCCTTTGAATGACATCTCCCTTTGTTTTAAATCTTGTAACATACATAATAAATTCAATTCAAAATGATAGGGAAACAAATTATTTGTCAACTTGGAGACCGTTATTCTCCAATTTTTTATCTTCTCTTTTCCTTGTGCCTGTCGATTTCACTATAGCACATCCTACCATCATGAAGCATGTCCCTTCATAATCATACATGTAGTGTGCACTCTTTCAGGGTCTTATATTCATTCAAACTCTTATAATTCCTCCATCTCACCTATCCAACCAATCAACTCATTCAAGTTTAGGTTTCTTGAATATGTTGAGTCCTCTTTTCAAACATGAAATAACTTTTATTGTCCTATATTCAAGTTTTTTATCTCCTTCTAGTATATTACTAATTCTCCTTTCACTACTTCACCACTATTCTCATCATTGTGATAATCTAAGGTTATTGTTATTACCCTTCTTTGAGAAGCATCCACAACATCTAACCTTGTGGGTATGGATCTCAACATCTTTCTAATGTCCTCATTCCATCTACCTCTCAGCACCAATTCGCATCCATTCCTATGTATGTTATGCTCCTCTCTAACCCAAGACTCAGTTTGTAGATTTAGACATCCTCTACCTAGCGCCAATGTTGACGCTACCTCACTCCCTTGACAACTCCACCCCAATTATCTCCTTTGTTGGAATTGTCCTCACTACATGTTCTTACTACTCTAAAACCAATTGACTAGAGGTGATAAAACACCCTGCAATAAAGCTCGTCGAGAAGCAATACCACTAGATACAATGCAACCACAAAACACACAACCACCGATATCAATAGAGTAAACAACCACAAATTTAACATTAGGAGTTTACTCAACACAATAGGGAGATAATTCAATACATAATTTGACAAGTAGACAAATAAATCACAATTTCAAAAGTTTTCACTCCACTAAAATAAATTCATTTCATAAACTAAACCACATAGCATTGTTTTAAACATCAATCAACATAATATAACTTCAATACATCATAGCACAATCTTGCAATGGTGCTCTACATGATCAGCCAGAGTTACTAACAACAAAAGTAAGGCCCTGCAACCTATTCCTAATCCTCCAAACTATGTCTTCAAGCTATCATTGGACCCAATATATCAAATTGATGTACACAACCTTTTATGGGCCCTTAACCACTTGGGTTTGTTGACCATAATTAATCATGTTAATTGGGTTCGCATCATCACTAGTTGATCATAGTTGACCATATGAACTCAATGTGCATTGAATACCATGTGGAATCTAACTAAGAACCTCCTAAACTTATACCTCATTGCAATCCATTTCCCCTTTTAAATATTTAGAATTATTACCAAAATTTAACAAAATAAAACATTAAAATAAAAATATTTTTGAATGATATAGCATTTCTAACTATTAAAAAATACAATTACCTGAATCCCATTCAAAGACATTGCACTTCACTTCATACAATTTTTCATTAAAATATTATAATATTTTTTAACCATATGACATTGCCAACTATTAAAAAATACAATTACCCCAATCTCATTTAAAGACATTATACTTCACTTCATACAAATTTTCGAGTATGAGTGAGATGTGTAATTCCTTTAATGCTTAACATGGAATTGACAAGTGGCATTTAAAAATAAATAAAAACAAAAAAAACAAATTCAATGTTGGGCATAAATAAAATATTTCAATCTCCACCTTAACTAAAATATTTCAATATAAACTTGATCTCTCCCTTTAGCAATTGAAAGTAAAAAACAAATTATGGTTAAAACATTTTAATGGTGTGTCACTCAATATGAGGGAAATGTGTCATTGCATTGAGAGTAACTAGGTGCTCTATCACCCAATATGGGGGATGTAATACCTTGGGAGCTTAGCTTGAGTGTGTGCACTTCCACCATGGTCTGAATTGGGCAGGTAGGATGCATGGTGCGAATGAGGAGACAAAACTCTTCATATAGGGGAGATTTGGGGTTCCTTGAGTGCACGACGTGCCAAGGGATGACTCCAGCTATATTCCTTGCGACACAAGTCAAGAGACAAACAATTTGACGAAGAGTTGGGGGCAAAACTTGGGTACTCCATCAACGAAGGAAAATAAACTAAGGCATGCAGGGTACAATTAGGAGAGTCGACTCAACTCACCTAAGGGGCACACACACCCAAGAGGATGAGTCAGTTTGATAGATGGGGTGCATTGGCATAAGGGGTGCAGCAAGGAAGTTGGTTGCGCTGGTCCCAAGGGGCACAATGATTGACGAGTGCATGGATTCATTTGGAAAATCGAGTCCACGAAGGGGCATGATGATTCGTTTGGACATGGGTTTGCGAAGGGGTGAAACGATTCATTTGGACATGGGTTCGTGAAGGGGTAAAACACTCCCAAAGGACACAACGATTCATGATGGTGACCTTTGGAGAACCTATAAGAGAACAAGGGCGCACAACCAAGGAAGGCAAGTTATGGCAAGACAAGGATAGCAAGAGAGCTYTGTGATTATGAGGTAGACAAAGAGGGTGAGCTCCCTCAAGGAGCCAAGTTGCTCCACATGGGAGGACGTGTGTTTCCTTGAGGAGGATTCAGTGGACAAAGTTGGGTGAACTTCTCTTTGGCATATGTTGACTAAGWCTGGAAACACATGTCTATTCGAAGCATGTGTGAGGCAAAATTGAAATCTATGAATTCTGCAGAAATGAAGAGAGAGAGTCTGCAGAAATGAAGAGACAACAWGTCTGCRGTTGGAGGCATGTCTAAGGTGCACCGTAGGTGGCTGCGGCAATGGTTGTGATGGAGAGTCTTGGTGACGATGTGTGTATGAGTGCCTTGGTGAGGTGAGGCAAGTCATTTGACTCTGCCCTATTGTAAACCAAGTCGGTAGTGCTCATGTTGTAATTGTTTCGCAATAACAAATACTTAGTCGGGTGTTAGGCACGGTTTGTGCCACTCGAACTATATCTGTGTTTTTCTTTCGTTTGTTCCATAGTTCTCTTGGTTTCTCATGGATGTATACTTAAAAATGACTAAGTGTTAAAGTAGTTTACAAATGTCTAAGTATAAAAGAGATGCACTAGAGTAGGAGTGTGACTCGTCGATAGACTAGAATGGAGTATGGGTATGCTCTAGGTGAAGAGGCATAGTCTGGATGAAGTAACCTTGGTGTTTCCAAGAAGCCAAGCGAGAAACGTCATGGTGCCACATGTCCTCAATAGGTTCACTAGCAAAAGATTCGGCTATGCACACTGTGGGAACATTACAAATGGTATCAAAACAAACTTTGAAGGTTGTTTGTTGCGAAGGAAGTTTAGTGGGAACATTCACAAACTTGGTGAATGGTTTGGTGCAATGAACTTGTTCATCACATACTTTGCATCAGACTTATGATGAGGGTTTGGTTGACAGTGTGATGGGAAGGTTGAGTTGGGTGCAGACCGAGAGTAGAGTTTGTGTTGATGATTGCAGCTATGTGAGACACTCTCCAGCTTACAAACCTGTGAGATGTTGACCATTGTAGCTATGTGAGACTTTCTCCAGCTTAGAAACCTGAGAAAAATCCCCTAAGAAGGGTATGTGGTTCCTATCTAAGATAGAGTTGGAACGTAGAGATGACCTCCTCCATTCAGAGATTTGAGAAGAACTCCAGATGATTATCCTATGGGAAAGGTGATCCATTGATTTGGATGTGCCTTTGGCTGAGCACAAGGTGAACGTGTGAAATCCCAAAGTGATGGGTGCATCATCATGATAACAGAAATGAAGATGATGTATTAGCCTCCTCTTAGCATAAGAGTTGACGATAAACTCCAGATGACTCTCCTGTGTAATGCAATGGGAAAGAAGATTTATTGAGTGGATGTGCATGTGGACGAGCACAGGTGAACGTGTGAAGAAGTGGTTCTTCTGTGTAATGCATTGAGCCAGAGATATGGACATCCCTAGGGTTGTGCCCCTAGTGGATGAGCACTAGAGGGTGCATCCTATCCCTTGCTATATTGTTCAAGAGTCAGGCCTGCCTGTAATCCTAATTGTAATGTAAAGGGTACAGGTCGGCCCCACCTTAATGTGATTAGTAATAAATGTAAAAGATAATTAATCTGGTTAATATTAATTATAATGTGACTTAGAGAAGTCGGCCCTGTTGTACCAATAGACACATTTGTTGATAGGACAAGTCTAATATAAGTAAAGGAAGATTCCCCATTGTGGAATCATATCCTTCACACAAGTTTGGAAATTTCAGCAAGTACATCTTCTTGAGAAAAGTGCACACCTCTCTTGGGTGCTAGTCTTCTAGGGTTTGAGCACCCTATTGTGTGCTAAGTCTTATTGGTGGTGAAGGTCTTTCTCTTGAAGAATATAGCAGAGGATTTTGTTGGGTTTTCTTGCCTTATTGAGAAGGGTTTCCTAGGATACTTCTTATGTTCTTGTGCACAGTGTTTCTTCTTGTGATCTTGGTTGCTGCAACATTATTGTTTATGGTTAAGACAAATACAAAATTGGAATGAACTACATGCTTAACCTAGCTTATTGAAAAATCAATAGTTTTTGGTAAGACGAAGCACTTGGACAGGGTGAGTGATCGCAAAAATCATCACAAAGTTCATCGCAGAACTTGTCGCAGACTTGATCGTAGAGGAAAACTTGATTGGTTTGATTTGTGATGGAAGTCGGTGCTGAAACTTGTTTTGCACACCTTGGAGAGACCAAGTGCAAAGTTCGTTGGGTGAACCAAGCACTTGGGCAAGGCAGATGAACACAGGACTCATCGCACGACTTGTTGCAAAGATAATCACATAGGTGAACAGTGAAGCGAAATGCAGAGGGCGATCACAAAAGTGATTGCAAAGGAAGTAATTATGGGTTGCAGCAAGGTGAAGCACTTGGGTGCGTTGGATGACCTGGGGAAATCTAGAGAAATTTCGCAGAAAGCAGTTGGCTGGGAAGGTTTCCATCATGGTGTCTTTGTGTCATGCATCGTTGAGAACACCAGTTGATTTGAGTTGGTTTGTTGGGATTGCAACCTTTGAACGAGGTATCTCTTGGTAGAGTTACGGTAGTCGCTTAATAGTAGTATGACTTGACAGTCAGGCAGTGGATGCTTGGTACCTTGAAGCGAAAGTAGTCAAGGTGCAAAGATGGAAAGACATTGGAGATGAGTTCGTTCAATTGCATGCGAAGCTTGGGACATAGATGGATTTTGGAAGTTAACAGATGGACTCATCCTTGTATCGCAACGAAGGTCTTGCATATTTGTGGAGCTATGGATGATGATCGAGGAGATTTCATGTAGAGAGTCGATTTCTTGGGCAAGTGAAGGTCCAAGAAAACAAACTTAGAACATGGTTGCAACGAAGTATGTCATTGAGAAAGGTATGGTTGGGTTGAGTTCTTGCATTTTCCAAGTGTTGTAGCGAGTTCTTTGAAGGGAAGTCAGATGACTTGGTGGTTCAAGTGCATTATGCTTCTGCGGCGAAAATTGACAAACTTGAGGGTGACTCAAGTGGTGTAGATTCAAAGAAGTCTTTTGCTGAAATAATGTAACTGCGAAGAGCATTCTTATTATTATTGTTATTTTATTATTAGGATTAATCCCCATTGTGGATTAATC
>SNQJ01S0021957.1:176349-201028 GCA_010110895.2 Picea sitchensis
CTTGTTCTTATGTTGCTCTTATCTATTGAAATGCAAAGAACTATAATAATGGCATAAACATTAACATCTTTTAGCAGTTTGGGACACCTTGGTTGGGCGAGATGTGTCGAGAGCTTAAGACGACTTACTTGGACAAGTCATGTGGTGGACTTAGGGAGATTTGGATGCAATTGTGGAGGTGGCTTGAGGAAGCTTCCCAACTCTTTGATGAGTTATGTTTGACAGATCGCTGCAGTGAAGTGGGCACTGAATTTTGTTCATGTTGAGTTGAGAGGATGGATGAGGCACCCTGGTGTTTTGTGCCTTATCCAGATTCATTGAGTCATGCAATGAATTGACAGTCGCAATGACAGTGCCAGGGTTTGAACGCTTATAGGATGTGTAGGGAAGTTTCATTCTAGGAGATGGATGGAGTCAACAAAGAAGTCAACAAAGAATTGTTGATAGTCAATCTGAATGGGTAGAATGCAGACCAAGTGACTTGGGTTGTGTTCCCTCACATTTGGTATGGGACATTGGATGAGGCATAGCACACCTTGGTGACTTGTGGACGATTGTGTGATGACTCAAAGATCTAGCGGGGGTCATTAGTTGAAGTTGCCAGAGTATCAGTGTGAACGTGCTTAAGGCATGTAGGTTCTTTGAGGTGACTCATTCTACTTGGAGCGCTTTGAACAATTCGTTGGTACATTTGAGGGGTGTAGGCGTGTTGGCCACACTCATCACATATGCTGAGTTGCGTTGAGGTGACTTGACGGAAGGAAGTGAGTTGAGGACTTGCCTTTGTTTGGAGGACTGACTAGAGATGTAGATTGCAACATGAATATGTACTTGGGCATCATCGTTTCTCTTACGTTGGGAAGCATGGTTGAGGTTGAAGCCTAACCATTCCAAGGCATAGAGAGGTATACACAATGACATGGTCGGGTGATGAAGTAGTGAGGCAAAGGCAGTTTAGATGTGCAGTTCTTAGGGAAGATTGAATAATTGTTCCATGAGGTGGACAATGGAGTCAAGTTGTCGCAAATGAATTTGCTTTGGGGTGACTTCATAGTGCGGGAAGGTGAGGGGTGACCTTTCTTGGTGTGAGATCATTGTGCGAACGAACCAAATTGCGGAAGGAAGTGACTAGTTTGTGCATGAGGGTGTGTAGTCTCAAGAAGTGTGATGGTTGGACTGGTCATTCAACTAGTTGATGACTTGGGTGAGAATAACAACATGACAAGGGGGTCAAGAGTATGGATGTGCTAGTAGCTTCAATGTGTAACACTTAGACATCGTGGAGGATCTCCTTGACAAAGATCAGATAATGGAAACACTGGTGAGGCAAGGATGGACACTTGCCTTAGTCTTTGGAGTTGGATAGAGTGACAAATATGCGACATAAAAGACTAAGTTTGGGCATGAGGAAGTGCATTCTCATGAGTTGGGCACAACAGTTGGACTAGCTACCCAATCATTCCAAGGCATGGGGGAATTAAGTGTGCAGAGACATGGCATAATATGTTTAAGTATGGGCGCTACAACAAGATCACATGATGTCAACACTTAGGTGAAATTTTGAAGTGAAGTGTGTGGTAGTTACTTCTAGCGGGCAAAGACAACAACAACAACGATATTGAATGGAAATAAGGCATCAACATTGCAATGAGAGAGTGCATCAGAGTTGGGTGACTTTCATCCTTGGAGTTGGGTGAAGTGACCGTATTGACTCAGGAAGTAGATCATGCAGAGTTGGGTGCAGTACAGTTTGGTTTGTGGAAACTTGGGGTTTCCACTTCATAGAGAAACTTGGGGTTTCCACTTTGGCAGAATTTGGGGTTTTCGGTTGGCATCAAACTTGGGGTTTCCAGCAGATTTGGTTATAGCAGAGGCAAAAGTTTGGCAGAGACTTGGAGATCACATATTTTGTGGATGTTGTCAGGGACGGTAACGACTTGAGGTGGGGGAGGATGTAAGGCCTTGGAATCTTAGCTCAGGCGCACACACTTCCACCACAGTCTGAATTGGGTAGGAAATACACTCAGTGTGAATGAGGAGACAAAAGTCTTCATATAGGGGAGAGTTAGGGTTCCTTGGGCATGCGATGTGCCAAGGGGCGACTCCACCCAGATGCCTTTTGACATAAGTCAAGTGATGGATGGTTTGATGAAGATTTAGGCACTCAATTAACGAAGGAAAATCAACAAAGGCATGGGGGGCACACTTAGGAGATTCGCCCCGACTCACCTAAGGAGCACACACACCCAAGATGACGAGTCGATTTGATAGATGGGACACACCAAGGTTGGGCATGCCAATCCCAAGGGGCATGACGGTTGACGAGCGCATGAGTTTATTTGGGTGACCGGGTTCGCGAAGGGGCGCGACGATTAGTTTGGACATGGGTTCACGAAGGGGCACGACACCCCCAAAGGACATGACAGTGTGTGACAGTGACCTTTGGAGAGCCTATAAGAGAACAAGGGTGCATAACCAAGGAAGGCAAGTTTTGACAAGACAAGGAGAGCAAGAGAGCTCTGCGATTGTGAGGCTGACGAAGAGGGCGAGCTCCCTCAAGGAGCCAAGTCACTCCACATGAGAGGACTTATGCTACCTTGAGGAGGATTTGGTGGACAGAGTTGGGCGAACTTCTCTTTGATATATTTTGGCTAAGTTTGGAAACACTGGTCTATTGGAGGGATGTGTGAGGCAGAACCAAAATCTGTGAAATCAGCATAAATAAAGAGACAACAAGTCTGTGGTTGGAGGCACGGTTGAGGTGCAGCGCAAGTGGTTGCAGAGATAGTTGCAACAGAGAGTCTTGGTGACGATCTGTGTACGAGTGTTTTGGTGAGGTGAGGTGAGTCGTTTGACTCCATCTTGTTGTAAACTGAGCCGATAGTGCTCATGTTGTAATTGTTTCGCAAGAACAAAGACTTGTTGGGTGTTAGGCACGATTTGTGTCGTCTGAACTATATATGTGTTTGTCTTTCGTTTGTTCCACGGTTCTCTTGGTTTCTCATGGAAGTATGCTTAAAAATGACTAAGTATTAAAGCACTTAACGAATGTTTAAGTATACAAGAGTTGCACTAGAGTAGGAGTGTGATTCACTGATAGCCTAGAATGAAGTATGGGTATGSTATAGGTGAAGAGGGGTAGTTCAGAYGAGGTAACCTTGGTGGTTCCAAGCAACCAAGCGATAAACATCATGGTGTCGCCTATCCACAAGAGGAGCACGATCGCAAGATTCAGCTAGACACACTGTGGGGACGTGACAAGGGAGATGTTACATTACGTGATAACAAAAAATTGAAGCAAAAAATAACTACGTATTTGTGTGTGTGTGTGTGTGTGTGTGTGTGTGTGTGTGACAACATCTTGAAAATTAAACCAACATAAATCCATCTTAAACTCAACCTAGATCTATCTAACATTAAGGAGGACTAAATTTATTAAGTTGTAAAAAATTATTGTCATTTAATATGAAAGAATTAATACTTGACTTAAAATTAAATGATAAAAAAATTACAACTTAATAAACTTGATCTCTCTCAATATAAAATAAATCCAAATTTAAGATAAATCTTTACTTATATATTATCAAACACCTCTATATTCATATATCAATTTAAAATGAATCTATACTTATACACTATTATTAAACGAACACTTTTTTTTCCAATGGAAATTAACCCGCTGGGAACCCACCCCGATACTTCCCCACATAGTGGATGATATGAGAGTGGAAAGCAGAAGCCCGAGGGACTCGTAGCCAGGCTTGAACTCACAACCTCTCTCCAACCTGGGAGAGTGTGCGCACGTTCTCGCCAATCGAGCTATCCCTCGTGACTTTTTTTCCAATGGAAATTAACCCGCTGGGAACCCACCCCGATACTTCCCCACATAGTAGATGATATGAGAGTGAAAAACAGCAACCCGAAGGACTCGTAGCCAGGCTTGAACTCATAACCTCTCCCCAACCTAGGAGAGTGTGCGCACATTCTCACCAATCGAGCTATCCCTCGTGACTTATTAATCCCACGTTATTAAACGAACACTTGAAATACTCCTCAATATGAGCTTCAATTCAATTCTTTAACCAAGTCGTGTAATCTAGAGCCATCTACTTAAAATATTGTATTGTATATCTCTTTGGCCTTCTTTAATAGTACAAGCCATCAACTCTACCTTAATCTTCGTACAATTATTAATGAGCCCTAAAGTGTTGACTTATTTTGCCTTGGACCTGTATTTAAATACTACAGTTTAGGTGTAAATTCTTCTTAAACTTTTAAATTTATTATATTAAAAAAATTAAAAATAAATTGGAATACGAATTATATATATAAAAAACTTCAATAGGTTGAAAAAAATGCTATACTGATCATTACTATAAAGAAAGCTTGCCAAACTTTTCACAACCTTAATTAAGATTTAATCAAATTTGAATATGTTTTATATACACAAATCCAAAAAAATTACTTAAAAAAATCATTAAATTGAACGTTCTGAATGCCAAGAAAGCTTACCAAACTTTTCACAACCTTAATTAAGATTTAATCTATTTTGAATATGTTTTATATACACAAATCCAAAAAAATTACTTTAAAAAATTCATTAAATTGAACGTTCTGAATGCCACTTATCAAAGTCCATTAACACAACTTGTTTGAACTTCAGATACCATAACAACAACCATCCCTGAGAAAATCTGTAAGGATTGCAAATGTAATCTACAAATCTTAACCATCCATGAGAAAATCTGTAAAGATTGGCAAATGTAATCTACAATCTTATGGTTGTATGTTATGACTACTGCTAATTTAACAGAATGAATCCCATGAATCCCACAGTATTGCATTTCACACTTTGGTGATTAAGCTTGAATGAATCACATGAATCCCACAGTATTACATTTCACACTGATGATGATTAAGCTTGAATGAATCCCATGAATCCACATTATTACATTTTACACTTTGATGATTAAGCTTGAATGAATCCCATGAATTCCACAGTATTACATTTCACACTTTGGTGATTAAGCTTGAATGAATCCCATGAATTCMACAGTATTACATTTCACACTTTRGTGATTAARCTTGAATGAATCCCATGAATTCCACAGTATTACATTTCACACTTTGGTGATTAAACTTGAATGAATCCCATGAATTCCACAGTATTACATTTCACACTYTGGTGATTAAGCTTGAATGAATCACATCACATGAATCACACAGTATTACATTTGACACTGGTGATTAAGCTTGAATGAATCCCATGAATCCCACATTATTACATTTCACACTTTGGTGATTAAGCTTGAATGAATTCCATGAATCCCACAGTATTACATTTCACACTTTGGTGATTAAGCTTGTTGAAAAGAAATATATTGACAGATTTGTTTTCTACTTTTCCAAATTTTTGAAACTGCAATTTGTATTGTTATCTCAATTAGGTTTAGTTTAGACAAATTACAATATTTGTATTGTCATATAAATTAGGTTTAGTTTCGAAAAATGACAAAAATGATTATTATTCTTTTCACCAAAATTCAATACATATTATTATAATAATGACTTCAAACCCTAAAAATGTCCTTCCCAAATAAACACATCCATCCACATCTCTGCCATTTAAAAACCTAAATATCCATTAAAACTAACATAAAAGAATGCTGCAGAGCATTTACAACTACAGTGATAGCATGAAATTACACTGTTAATTCATGACCGTGTATACCATATAACCGTTGAAAAGTGGGACTGAACAACACATTTACAAAAGTTCCAAGATTCATTCTAAACGAATAAGAAATTACATCAGATCTCCCCAAATAACATCATGATGAGATAGATCTTTAACCTGCAACAAAATTTAGTCCAGATATGCCATTGTTTTATACAGATCTCTCTGTACCTTCATAAAAAAACGTCAATATCTTCCGATTTATATTTCCCTCAGCTTGGGCAATGGAAATGCTGGTGCAGCGAATCTGGCAGAGAAAGCTCGGTAGGGATAAACGTCCTCTTCCCGCCAGTCGCCTTCATCAAAATTCTGAGCATAGCTCATCTCATCGTAGTTACAGTGGACTGTTTTGCGAGAATAAACAATGGACGATATCATGCAAGGCTCTCTCTTCAACCACTTACTTCTCCATCTCCACCTCCACATCCATTTCAGTCCACTGGTCCAGCCCCCTGTGGCTTCTTCCATCAAGTTAGACCATTGATCTCCTGCTTTCTTCACACTGTTTGTCCATCCTTTCTGCCACCAACTCTCTGGCATATCATCATCATCAGTTCTTGAATGATAATGACTGGACTTCCCGTTGCCCCTGATCGGCCATGAACGATCCTGACTGTGACCCTGATCCTGACCCTCTGAAATTATGGAATCATCCTCCTCTGAGCCTAAACAAGAAGAACGGCAGAGATTTATAGATCTCTGCCTCACAGGCCTGAGTGGCGGCCCATCCATCCTAATCCTCATCCTCTTCTCAGATGAGGATCTCAACATTTTCTTCTGTTCCTCGTCCCTTGACACAGTGTTAAAAGCCAGTAACCCTTGGACAATATCAGCAGGTATATATTCCTTTCTTGCAACGAGAGGACGATGGCGAGGAGCGGATAATGATGGATGGATTTGATGGAACGCGCAAGAATCCGATGGTAGAATCGAAAGGACAGAATTTAGTCCAAAGGCCATCAATACCTTGTGTGGAATCTGCACCTACTTGCATTATTATATCTGGTGGTTGCTGTATCATCCAGTGAAGGCGAGTAAAGAGAACGAGTAAACCGTGAAGTTAGGTGGAGAGTGGGACCTCTGGGCGTACATGCAGGAGCACAAAGGTAAACTTCCTCTTTCTCAATCACATGGATATTAAAGAAAACTAATGGAGCTGGTTGGTAAGCGAGAAGTATCAGACAGAGGTTAACGTTAACAATATCTGTGTAGTTGTGCATGGTTGAATTTCTACATAAGTTTTATTATAATCTATTTATGTTTGATGTTAAGTTCAAGTCAGATGTTAAGTTCGAGACACTAATCACACTTTCCTTGAGGAGCGGTTAAAGTAAGATAACTAATCACACTTTCCTTGAGGAGCGGCGATTTTAGGGTTTGAGAGTCGATTTTAGGTTTTCGAATATGGGGGCTCCGCGGCTAGGTCTTGCTAGCCGCATCCCTGGTTTTTCTTCGTGGTGAAGCACAGGTGCGGGCTTACCCTTTTCAGAGCGGACGGGCGGGACCAGAGCGGACATGTGGGAGGCGGCCTGCGGTGTTTTTCGGTCGGCGTCGGAGGTGATGCTAGGTGGCGGCACTGCAGGTAGCTGGGTGGTGGACGCGCGGACCGGTCTGTGGTTTGCGGCCGGTTCTTTGCTGTGCTTTCGCGTGGAGGCCAGCAGGGGGTTTTCTTTCACGGTCTGGTTGTGGCTTTCGGGGGTTTTTTGCTCGCTGGGATGTTGAACGGTGGCGGGGGGGATCGGTTGGCTGCAGTATGGGCACCCACGTGGAGCGCCATTGAGGGCGTATGGGGCCATCTGCTGCCGCCGAGTCATTTTTCCTTCTGCTGCTATCTTATCCCTGTTGGGGTTTTTCTGCCTTGTATTTTGTTCACTGTTTTTACAGCCTGCGTGTTGTGCTGGGTTGTTTTTGTTTAGTTTTTGCTTTCGAGCATGGGTGTTGGAGTAGTACTGTGATGGACACAGCTTGTTGCTGGATTTGTAAACGAATTTATACTCTATATAAATTTGAGATATTTTTTTTTAGAAAAAAAAAAGTCAGATATTAAATTGGTGCGTAGGGATTTGTTTAAATTTGAATATCTGACTTTCAAGGAGGAAACACATACTCTAACCATTATGCTCACTAAAGTTGTAAGAGCAATAAAAGGCAAGAGCAACTTTTACAACTATATAAGATCCTAAGAAGTTCTAGATCCAAATTCTAAACGGCAATACTAAAGAAAATAATAGGATTCCCTTAAGGGATTGGAATTCCTACCTTAAAAGTTTTTAAGAGTTCCTTATTGCCGTGGACACCATTCCTATTGTCCCTACAAAGGAAGAAGTTTTTTCTTTAGATGACATAGAGTTTGGGGTTAAGCAGCATGCAAATGGGAAAGCTAAGGACATTGAAGGCTACCAAGCTGAAATTTTTAAAACCAGAGGGCCAATCCTTATCCCTCACATACACAAGCTCTTCAATTTAGCAATCAAGCAGGGCTTCCCTAAACCTTGGACGCAAAGCCTCATTGTTCCTATTTTTAAAAATGGGGACAGAAACATTCCCTCTAATTATAGGATCATTATGATTAGCTAGAAGATTAGCCTTTGGCTAGAAAGAGCTAAAGGCCAAGCCGAGTTTAGGAGATATCATTCCATTGTGGACCATCTTGTTACCTTTAGGATGATTGCATAGGAGTTCTGCAATACTAAAACCAATCTTTTTTGTTGGACATGGTTCCTAGGAAAAACCTTTGGAATAGGTAGGAAGAGATAAAAGTGTCTCTAGAGTTGAGGGCTGTTGCAATAAGGACGTATGAGAACGTTATTGCTAAGTTTAAAAACAATGTAAAAAGAGATTAACTGCAATATGAGTCAAACAAGGTTCTCCCTTGTCCCCTACCCTTTTTGGCATATACATAAGTTTTATTTGTTTCCATGTCGATCTTATATATATATATATATATAATTTATTTTTGATGTTAAGGGATTTGAATGTTAATTTCTAAGGAAGTATACATATTATCGCGCTTCTGAATTTGAATTTGAACATATGATCTTCTAGGAAAAAACACATACTCTTAATCATTAGACCCACCCAAATTGTTTATATATATATATATTTAAGAACAAATTAAAATTTTTAAAAACAAAATTATATAATTAAATTTTTTATCAATAAAGTGAGATTTTCCATAAAAAAAATTTAATAAAATAAATTATAATTTTTTATATTAATTTTTTTTTTAAATATTTTTTATTAATAAAACAAAACTATAATTTTTTACATTATATAAATTTAATTGAATTATCCACTTACTTTACATACAATACAAAATTGGAATAAGACTACTCTTTACATGATAAAATTATTATCTAAATAAGAGTACTTTCTACATGATAAAATTATTGTGCTCTTTTTACAACCCACGGGATGACATGGGTCAACTTTGTAATACATCTGGTTTCTTAAAAAAAAATAATATGAAACAAAAATAAAATTAATATTGAAATAAGAGTACTCTCTACATGATAAAATTAATGTGCTTTTTTAACTATCCATGGGGATGGCATGGGTCAACTTTGTAATACATGTGGTTTTAAAAAAAATAAAATAATATGAAACACAAATAAAAATAATATATATTGAAAATTAAAAAAAGAAAAGAGAATGTAAAATTTAATACATATAAATATAATTATTTCTAAATATAATTATAAAATATATTTAAATGAATTTATCTTATAAAATTTAAAATTTCAACAAATTGTAATAAAGGATTTTATAGGTTGATCTAATATAATATCTTATAAAATTTAAAATAATAATAATAATGTTTAAACAGGTTGTTAATTTTTTTTAATTATAACATACAAATATATATTAACTTAATATAATATTTTATAAAAATTATAATAACAATAATAATAATGCTTAAAATTTTGTTAAAAAAATTAAAATATTTTTTTATTTGTTTTTATTTGATTAATTAATGAATTTGATTTAATAGGTCTCTTGCAAAAACTAAAGATAAAGTAATAATAATACTTTAAAGTATTATGAGAATTTCTTCAGTACCTTTCTTTATCATTTGTTTTTTAAAACTAAAGATAAAGTAATAGTAATGCCTTAAAGTATTATGAGAATTTCTTCAGTACGTTTCTTTATCATTTTTTTTGGTTTTTTTTTATCTAATAGGTGTGTCTTATAGTACGTTTTTTTATCATTTGTTTTTTGTTTTTTTATCTAATAGGTGTGTCTTATAGTACGTTTTTTTATTATTTGTTTTTGTTTTTTTTTAATGAATTTATCATTTGTTTTTGTATTTTTGTAGTCAATAAATTTGATCTAATACGTCTCTTATATATATTTTTTTAATCATTTGTTTTTTAGTTTGTTTTTTTTAATAGTCAATCAATTTTATCTAATACATCTCTTATAAAACTAAAAATGAAATAACAATAATGCTCAAAAGTATCGTTAGAATTTTTTTATGAAATAACAATAATGCTCAAAAGTATCRTTAGAATTTTTTTATGGTTTGTTTTTTCTTTTTAAAAATTTTAATTTTTTTAAAGTGCAATTTTTTTTTAAATATACAACATTAAAAAMTTTGTACTTCAACAAATAATCTCTCTTAATATTCAAAATACAAAATAAAAATAAAGCTATGCTAATCAACCAAAATAAAATTATTAACTAAACATTTCACCAACATCTATGTATCAAATCGTTCATCTATGTATCAAATCGTTCATATTGAATAATATTTAAAAAAATAAAGTTAATAGTAATAACAACTCACATGATTATTATTACAATATAAGAGACTAATTCCATTGAAGGAGAAAATACTATTTTTTTCTTTCTTTATTTTTAATTTCAAATTTTTGTCATAAAAGGAGAAAATACTATTTTTTTTCTTGATTTTTAATTTTAAATTTTGGTTATAAAAATAAATCATTATTATTTAGAAGGCGTTCTTTTAAGTGATGAGGTGTTCTTTTAAGTAATGATCTCTCTACTAGGCTTTGTCATCTATCCACCTCCAATGAAAGTATGTCATATGTCCCTATATCATTTTTCTATAACTCGAAATCTTTTAACTGCGACTGTTGTAACATGTGAGTTGCTCTGCATTGTCTGTATTAACCGCTGCCAAATTGTTACATATTTCCACCCATTTGTGATTTCGAAAAAATATTGAGCTATGAGATATTAGAAGGCCTTAATCATATAGAAATTACCCACCATGCTTGGAGACTGTGGCACAAAGATGTGAATCCATGTGACCCTACATCCACACACAAAAGGAACCGAGGCAGTGTAAGCTCCTAAATAGAAACATAGGCTAAATATGAATCACGCGTCAACACAAAAGATACAAAACATGTGGTATCCATTAAAATATTAGAATATAATGAAACAAAGACCTTAGAATTGGGGAATCAATGACCCATATGAAGAAAAAAAATGGTACTCCAGATCAAGGAGATCAAGGTGCCAATAGGCATGGTTTCCTAAAGGGGTCTCTATAATCAACAAACATAAGCACTTATATTATAGACATAACCATAACTCAAGTAAGATCAAACCAACAACTTAATTGAATACAAATGCCTCTATATAAAATAAAAATGAAGATGAGTGACCTATTTTCATGGAATTATTTCTGGTGAACTCGAACATGAGGAGATGAATAGTCTGGAGGCTAAATGAGTAGTTGGTCGAAGACAAAGCCCTTTGCAACTCTTTGTCATATATGAACCCACTCCCATATTGACCACACATCTAAAAAGACCTTATGATTTTTGGATCACTGCCCGATGCAAATGTTGGCTATGCAGGAGGGTATGCCTAAGGATTTCCATATGGCTGAGGTGGGTAACCATAACGTTGTTTCCCTCCATGAGGAGCCATGAGGAGGAGGATTAGGTTTCTTCTTGTATTAGTTAGGGGGAGGCTACTCGTACTGGTTATGGGGAGGATGATTGGCACAATTGTTCACAGGAGAAGTTGAAGTCCCATAAGGCACATGTGGGTATCCTGACATCGATGAAGGAGGAGCTATAAAGAGAAGATTTTGGTCCCAAGTCTCGGAATGACCTGTCAGGTATATTGCAGCTACAACCAGTGAAGAAGGTGATCTAGAAATGCAAATATGTATGCAAGCTACTCAAATGTGTCACTATACAAGTACTTGAATGTTTAGTTGAATCATCTAAATTCAACTCCTTAAGTGAGCTACTCAAACGTGTCACTCTCCAAGTACTTGAGGTTTTAATTGAATCAGTCAATCTAAATTCAACTGGGAATCCCACATGGGGATTGTGATAGTTGGTGTGGAAACAAGAATCTACGAAGTTGACACATAGGTGAATATGTATGATGTATGTCCTCACAATTTACAAGTGGTATTTTCTCTCATATTGGCCAAATGTCTCTCTGTGTTTGGATGTTTATATGACATCCTTTATTCTCTATTTGCGTTGCTTCATTGTGTTTAGGAATCACATTTCCATCACATCAACATCATGTTATCCCAAAGTATGAGCACTCAAAACCATCTACAAGAATTGCCATACTTCGTATAGGATGGTAGAACATGGAGAATCTTGATTTGCCTATTGCAATGGAAATTAAGTCTATCAAGCGAGGTGTTTGGGTAAGAAGAGTAGACCCAACAAATCTAATAGAGATCTTCTTGAGAATGTCAGATATTTTCCTTGGTTGTGATAGATTTGATATTACTAATGCTAGTCTTGTACCTTTCAGGCATGATTAACATATAGGTTTTAACTACCTTGGGACTACTGGGGAGCATGCTCATGTCATTGTTCCCACTATTAGTGGTGAAAGGATTGAATCCCATTTAAAACATTGTCATCCAACTTCTAGCGACTCTCAAGGATAATTTTCATTCCCTCCTTATCCTTCCTTGAATTTTTCTGCAATTGACTTAGGGGCTATGGATATACCACCTCCATGAATCAATTCCCATATATGTGGATGCATCATAGGTAGAGCATGCATCATGTATGCTTCGTTTGGAGTCACATTGGTGGAAAAAAGAGTCTCACTTCTCAACGCCTTGTTATTATTTGCCATGACATGCTCATATACTTTATTGTTTGGTCTCCATCATACAAGTTATGATCATCCATCTATCTCAAGAAAATATCCTAACCACATCACTCATTGGACATATGTGGTGGAAAGGACAACAACAATTTTGTCATAACATCAAATCACACTCATGTAATTGTATGTTGATGTATGTGATGCCAAATAAGATTTATAATTTTAGTGGCATATATTTGTTATGGGGAGGTGTACTAGGGGGAATCATTGTTTTCCCTCACAACCTCCCAATGTCAAACAAGAACTATACACATATTTTTTGCCTCGGGTGGGTTGCTTCTATGGTGCTCGACACTAGTTTTCTTATCATATTCATGCCTTAGAAGTTCTAGAATATCAACAATATGTTGAGCTTGCAAATTGTTGAACTTATATTGCTTATACTGAGAGGGATGGGGAGCGAGGAGCGTGAATCATTATAAGATAATTTTTACTTCAATTGAGAATTCATCAATCATTCATTAAATTTAAAATAGTAAATTCATGTAAACTCAAATCATGGTACACAAAGTTTAACTTGGAAACCCTTGAGAGAGAAAACCACAAAACATTATCTTTATAAATGTCGGTAGGCACCAACCTAATGTTACAAAGCTTATAGGCACCAACTGTGATGTCCCCTTCCTATTGATCAAAGAAGAATATGGTTCAATAGCCTATACGACTCATGTAGGATATAGTTAGTGGATAAAAGAGAGTCACGTGGATTTGTTTACTGTCACTGGGTGGAAGATATTATATTCATAAAGTGACATTAAATAAAATAAAATAATTAATCACTTAAGCATTACAAATTACTTTTTAATGTTTAAGTAACAATTAAAGGAGAAATAAGGTAAGGGTTTGATTTGGTCAAAAAGGGAAAGATCTAGAAGGCTCAGAGGAAGAATAAAAGGAGGGGTAGCCTCTCACTTTAGGATTATGATTTGACATCTTATTGGAGTGCTCGTGCAGTTAGGGTTTCCATTGGGGTTTTGGGTAAAACCCTTCCACTGCTAGTTTGGTTTCAATGGTGAGATATCCACCCTAGCTATATAGGAAGGAGATCCAACCAGTATTTCCATTAGAGAATTATCTTATTACAAGTTATCCGCAGTCCAAATATTATCAATTTTCTTGGAGTGTTTGAGGAACCCCTTGAGAAGGTCGATCCGGTTTTGTTGGCAGACCCGTAGCTAGAGGGGGGGTTCATTAGGCTCTTTGGAGGGTCTATCTTACTTTATGTAGGTCACAATTATATTATTGAGGGTCGTGGGCACTTGGAGAGGGTGTTTGAGTTGTTAAGAGGCTCGATTATAGTTCCAACAGAGTCATGAAGGGTTGTGGAGGCTTTAGTAGTGGGCAGGGAGGTACTATGGGTACCTAAGGAGGTCGCGACACCATTAGAGGGATCAATATCCACTCAGTTTGCAGATCGAGTGGTTCGGGAATCTGCAGGGGAAATATTGGAGGAGGTTCAAGCTTCTCATTGGAAAATCGTGTGGCAGGAGGAATCATGAGGTATCTTTGGCAGGGACGAGAGGGTTTGGTGGAAATGAGAGAATTATTGGAGGGTCAATCCATCCCTATAAGGGGTCGTTATTGTTGGGAGAGAGCATCATCATTTACTAGGAGGGTCGTGGAACCATTCCCAAGTTTCTGAATTGTTTACTATGTGTTTATTCTTGTGTTGGAGCTGCTATAGAAGCCAATAGAATTACTATTGTTGTGAGTAATTACATCCACAATAAAATGCCATAATTCATTTCCTAATTTATGTATAATGGTTTATATGCAATTTGTTTGACAAAATGCCCAGAGTTAGTACATTTACAAAGTGTTTGTTAAAAATTGTCGATCAACATTAAACACTGTATGCATAAACATACAACCCAAAAAAATACATTGGACAAAAAACACAATATCCTAGACTAAGCCCCATTGAGAATATTACAATAGTATCAGAGTTGGTGATCTTGCCAGCATGTGATTTCTTGAGGCATTTATGCCAAGGAAAACTAGAGTATGTGGAGGACAACCCATCTCAGGATCAGAGTCATCAGAAGAGGTAGAAATAGAAGGAGTTATGGGGGATCATACTGAGGACAAGACCTTACAACTGTTAGAAACCATAGCCAATGGGAAACAACAAATTGCTAGGTCGCAGGATCTATTAACAAAACTCATGACACAGCTCATTATAGACAACGAGGAGAATCCAAAACATGGAGGGGCCAATGGGAACCATGTCAAAGGTAGCCACGAAGGAGGTAGGGCTCATGAAGTGGGTATCAATACCCACATTCTAGCACAAAGTACCCTGCAAACAAGTAGCAAAAACGTATCTAGACTATTATTGCCACCATTTCTTGAGGAGCATCCTATTAGAGCACAAGAACAACATGAGCCAACTGACGAGGTCAACACCTACTTTAGGGAGTATCAGTTGCTAGAAGAAGGGGCCTAGGTATCCATCTATTATAAAGACTACTACAACCTCGGGATGAGGAACAAGCCTAGGACGGGCCAGAGTCAACAGAATTTTGATCTTCTGTGCCAATTAGGGAAGTTGACTATCTCATCTTTTGACGAATTTGGCAAGTGCACAACCCGAGCATGGGTGCATAAGTTGGACACTTGCCTCTAGCTTAATCCGATGATAGAGGCTAAGCAAATTAAGTTTTCCACCCTACACTTGGATGGAGAATCTCATGAGTGGTGGTACCATGGGATAGTGACCTTAGGGCATGAAAACATCACGTCATACAAGGAATTCATCTAGATATTGATGGACAGGTTCGATAAGAAGGATCTCGAGATTCACTTTAGGGAGTTGGCACAGTTGAGGAAGACAAGTACACCAAAGGATTATGTCACAAAGTTCCAACGAATGGAATTCATGGTGACTAATATTTTTGAGCAGAGACTAGTGATGTTATTCACAGAGGGCTTGGTTAATCCCTTGAGAGGTTGGGTGAATGATTTCAGGACAAACACACTATAGGAAGTTATCATGAAGACGCAGTATATGGTAGGCACAACCCCCAAGAAGACATCAGAAAGAACCTTTATTCCACATAAAAGTCAGGTGTCGAAGGCTCCTCAAAAGTCATGGACAGGTAAGGATAGGATGGATGAGGAGACTCAGAGGGAGTTGAGGAGGAAGAAGCTTTGCTACAGTTGCAAAGAGTCATGGGAATTAGTTCATCGATGTATAGGAAAAGGTAAGGTCCATTACATCGAGGTTCTTTCTGGCGAGGAGGATGACAATGATGATGAGATAGCTCACTTACAGGACAATGTACAATGCATTGGTGAGCCACCACATCTTTATACTACAGAGACAATGCCATTGCAAGAGGGTGCCAAGGGAGTGACTGTTGCCACACTTTTAGGAGTCCCCAAATATTACACCTTCATGGTCAGAGGAATTTTGCAAGGGCAGAGATTTACAACACTTATTGATGGTGGGGCCACCCACAACTTCATTGATGCAACACTTGTCGCCAGGAGACACATCCCTGCAGAGGACTTCGAGGCATTTAACATGGTAGTATTAGATGGGTACAACATGGTGCGTACTCAAATAATTAGGGGATTGGATGTGGCATTGGGGAACTATAGGTTGACTGATGAATTTTATGTCGTGGATTTGGAAGACACCCATGTGGTGTTAGGAGTTCAGTGGTTGTACATGTTGGGAGATATCCACATGAACTATCAGGACATGAGGATGGAGTTCAGAGACAAAAGTTGTCAATGAGTCATCCTAAGAGGTATGTCGACAGGTTCCCCCATGATCATGTCTAACCAATGCATGGAGGCCCTTTTTATACATGGGGACATGGCTTGCGCAACAGAGTGCTTGATCACCATGGAGAAGCCACCACAAGATCTCCAACACTCTCATGGGTACATACATGCATTAATTGAAAATCATGACAAGGTATTCAGACCGCTACCAACGAGGATACCACCTAAAAAGGGATTTGATCATGTCATTGAACTAGAGGATGGGGAAAAACCTATGATCACCATGCCATATATGCATCCGAAGAATTTTAAGGAAGAGATACATGAGTTGTTGGAGATGGGACACATCGGGCTTAGCTCTAGTCCCTTCACCTCTTCAGTAGTACTGGTAAAGAATAAGGATGGCACAGAGAAGATGGATGTGCGTCGACTACAGGTCTTTGAACACAAATAACATCAAGAACCGATACCCAATACCTAGAATCGATGAGTTGATAGATGAGCAGTGTACTTATCGAATATTAATCTTCGATCGGGGTACCATCAGATGAGGGTTAGGGAAGAGAACATCCATAAGATGACATTCAAATGTAACTACAGGCACTATGAATTTCTATTCATGACCTTCGGGTTGAATAATGCACCTGCTACCTTCCAGTCATGTATGAACCAAAGCTTCAATAAGAAGTTGAGGAATTTCTTACTGATGTTCTTTGATGATATTTTGATCTACATCAAAACTTGGGAGGAAAATCTGAAGCATGTGGACGAGATTCTCACCATTATGGAGGAGCAATCATTTTTTTCCAAGGAGGAAAAGTGCGAATTTGGGTTGACAGAGATCCTCTATCTAGGGCATGTGATTGGTGTCGAGGGAGTGAAGGTGCATGAAGAAAATATCCATACGATATTATATTGGCCCACCCCCATATCATTGATAGCATTGTGAGGATTCTTTTGGATATGCAACTATTATAGGCGCTTTGTGAAAGGATTTTCATAGTTGGGTGAGCCATGGACAAACATCACCAATAAGGGGAAATTATGATGGTAAGAGGACACACATGTATCATTTGACAAAATGAATAAGGTAATGAGCACTTTCCCAATATTAGCACTTCCAAATTTGACACAGCCTTTTTTTTTGGAGTGCGACGTATCCAGTGAGGGGATATGAGCGATGTTGATGCAAAACCAACACCAGATAAATTTCGAGAGAAGAAAGTTGAGGGAGATAGAGAATATTTATCTGATATATGATAAAAAGATGTTTTCCATCATGCATGCATTGGCCAAGTTCAAATAGTACTTGGTGGGAGGATTCTTTGTGGTTAGGACTGACCACAACATATTGAGATATTTATTGGAGCAATGGGATCTGAATGAGAGGTAGTATAAGTGGGTGAGTAAGGTGTAGGAATATGATTTTGGCATTAAGTATGTAAAGGGGAAGAAGAACATAGTTGTTGATTCGCTATCTAGGAGACCTGCAACCTTCTCCATGACATATATCTCAGCGGATTGGAAATCCGTTATCTTGGTGGATTACTCCAAGAATACCTTATCCCGTGAGTTGATGGAGGGTATTATTTAGGATGACATGTATAGAGTAGTGGATGACATCATCTACTACAAATACAAGATCTATCTTGCCCCTTAGTCCTCACTTATGGATAATATTTTGAGGGTGGTATATGGCCCACCACTAGCATGGAACCTGAGGTATCTGAAGACCTACAGGAAGGTGAGGGAGATATTATCTTGGAAGGGCCTCAAGGAGGACGTGCTTAGATATGTTAGAGAGTGCATGACTTGTCAGAAAAAACAACTAGGAGATTACACACCCTATAGGGTTGATTTACCCATTGCCAATTCTCGAGCAAAAATGAGAAAGAATTTCCACGGATTTCATTACAGCGTTGTCAAAGATACAGGCCAGGGACTGTATCTACATGGTGGTGGAAAGGTTGACCAAATATGCACACTTATTTTCCATTCCTTCAGAGTACATCTCATCTCAGGTGGCAGACATAGTTTTAGGGAGGTTTTTAGATTTCATAAGATACATAGTCAGTGACCATGAAAAAAGGTTTCTCAATGCATTTTGGTAGGATATATTTAGGTTATCAGGGATAGAGTTGACACCTAGTACCAACTATCATCCTCAGACAGAAGGACAGATCAATATCGTGAACAAGTGGATTGAGGGATACTTGTGAAACTATGTGTCAGGATAACAAAGGGTGTGGACGAAGTGGTTGCATCTTGGGGAGCACTACTATAAAACCACTTATCACATGTCCACCAGGATGATTCCTTTTCGGGAACTCTATCACTACAATGCCCCATCATTTGTAGATCTAGCATTTGTGGAAAGAAGGGCCCCTAAGGCCAAATATTGGTTGCAGGAGAGTCAAGACATATTGAGAGTTCTGAAGGAGAACATGTGGGTCACTCAGAATCAACTGAATTTGTATGCAAACAGGCACAAGTTGGAGCACAACTTCGAGTTTTGGGATTAAGTCTTTCTCGAGTTGCATCCCTACAGACAGTCTTCACTGAAGAAGAGTGGCATGAAAAAACAAAATCCTCACTTCTATGGACCATACAGGGTGATCAAGAGAGTAAGAGAGGTAGCATATGTGCTGAAGTTGCCTGAAGAAAGCGTTGGGACAACAGGTCACCCCTTCAACAAATATTTCTCCACTAGATGAGGAAGGACAGTTGGTTCTGACTCCAGAGAGGATTATTGATATTAGGGAGAGGAGGCTTAGGACCAAAGTCTTCGAGAGTACCTGGTCATGTGGAGAGGGTTTCTCGCTGAGGATGCCACTTGGAAGATATAGTAGATTTTGTAGCATCCTGATTTGAAGTTACTTGGGGATAAGCAATCTTAGGAATGGAGAACTGTGACATCCCTTTCTTCTTGATCGAAGTAGAATATGACTCGGTATCCTATACGAATCTCGTAGGCTATATTCAATGGAGAAAAGGGAGTCACGGGGATTTGTTTAGTGTCACTGGGGTGGAATATATTATATTCATAAAGTGACATTAAATAAAATTAAATTATTAATCACTTAAGCATTAAAAATTATTTTTTATGTTTAAGTAACAACTAAAGGAGAAATAAGGTAAGGGTTTGATTTGGCCAAAAGGGGAAAGATCCAGAAGGCTTAGAGGAAGAATAAAATGAGGGGTAGCCTCTCACTTTAGGATTATGATTTGACATCTTATTGGAGTTCTCTTGCAACCAAGTTTTTCGTTGGGTACCTAAGGAGGTCATGACACCATTAGAAGGATACATCTCCCCTCAGTTTGAAAATCGAGTGGTTCAGGAATTCGCAGGGGAAATATTGGAGGAGGTTCGAGCCTCTCTTTGGCAGATCATGTGGCAAGAGGAATCATGAGGTATATTTGGCAGGGATGATAGGGTTTGGTGGAACTGAAATCACAGTTGGAGGGTCAATCCATCCCTAGAAAGGGTCGTTCTTGTTTTCAGAGAGAAACATCATTTAATATGAGATCCATGGCACCATTTCCAGGTTTCTTTATTGTTTATTCTGTGTTTATTGTTGTGTTGGAGCTGCTATAGAAGCCAATAGAATTATTGTACTATTGTTGTGAGTAATTGCATCCATAATAAAATTCCATGATGCCTTTCCTACTTTATGTGTAATCGTTTATATGCAATTTGTTTGACAAAAGGCCTAGAGTTAGTACATTTACAAATTTTTTGTTAGAAACTACCAATCAACATTAAAATTGTATGCATAAACATACGACCTAAAACAATACATTGGACAAAAAACACAATATCCTAGCCTAAGCCCCATTGGGAATATTACACCATCCTACTGGAGACACCAATCTCTTCAATTGATAAGAATCATGGTAGGAACCAACCTACTCTTATAGATATTTGTAGACACCAATCCCCACTGCTAAGSACCAACTTAGTGAGAGATACCAATCTCTTTTATATCTTCGTAGACACTAATCACACTAGAAAARGTACTTCTTTTCTATCCTCAACCTTGGTCTCTCACCAACGTGACTTCCTCTCAAAGTGTCTTCCTCCTTCACCCTAGCCTTGCTTTTATAATCATGCATTACAATATAAATCTAGTCTCCAAAGTGATCCACAATTGATATTACTTCTCACATCCAATTAAGATTTAGATTACATGCTGCATGCTATGCATGTTCCTTAAATAACTCAATTAATTAATAAAAACAATTTTACTTTAATTAATTCCTTTTAACTAAAGTAAACTCAAGACTAGAAGATTCTCAACAACTTCCACATGTTAGACACATGGAAATGCAGAAGTAACTATCTGATGCTACCATTAACATCAACATTTATAGTGTTTATGTGCTCACTTTTAGGGCCGACATGTAAAGATTAGCTAGGCCGACCTGAACTTTCTGGCTGAGTTGTCTGACAGAAAAATCCATTTCTCCTCATTCCTAACGAGCTAGAGTGAGTTACATATACCATTGGAAAGGTATTGGAATAATATTTCCAACCACATAACCTATGCTCCAATTTGAGCTAGGTATTCATAGTAAACATTCCTTCAAAGATAGGGTATCCAAATTGAGCATAAAAAATCCCAAAATAATATTTCCAACAATATCCATCTTGCAATCTTTATCTTGGACATATGTAGTCTCCCCTTGTCTTTGACATCAATAACAAAAATATTTCCAACAATCTCCCCCTTTGTCATTGATGGAAATCCTTTGTCAATTCTGATACTCCCCCCGTCCGTAACTTTTCTTGTGTCTTCAATTCTTCCTATGTCTACAACTTCTTCCCCTTTGACATCAATGGAAAAGGGATGCTCCCCCTTAGTTTGTGCTTCTCTTTACTAATGAGATGAGAGAGATATCACTCCCATACAACGATTTTTCCTTTGAATTCATCGAGAACATATACATTGCTTTGGGTTCTATTTTCATTTGCCACTAATCTTCATGAACCTGCTTTCCTTATCTCACATCCTTTAGAATGAAATTTGAGGTTGTAACCTTGATCACACATTTGATTGACACTTAGAAGATTGTGTTTTAACCCTTCAACATACAAAATAGTCTATGTTTTAGTCTTTCCATCATCAATACTAACAGTACCATTTCCAACTATCCTTGCAAAAACATTATCCCCAAAAGTAACGTTGCCTCTTTTTTCTTCCTTTAGGATGAGAAATTTATTATGATCCCCTGTCATTTGTTTTGAACATCCACTATCAATGTACCATTGTAATACTTTATCTTTAGCATATATTGCAAGTCCACATTCTTCATTCTTTGGTTCTTCTTGCTTCCTTGTCCACACCTTTGTGTATTCTTCTCTATGCTTGGTAAGAACATATTCTTCCCTTTTTTTTTTGGAGACTTTATTATGTTGATTCTACAGTCACATGTTATGTGCCAATAGTTATTTCACTTATAACATTCAATATCGTAATCAAGTAGAGGAGAAAATGAATTGTAGTTTCTGTTAGCAAAGCCATGAGAACTTTTGGTTTTGCTACTCAGATAATCATCCTTTGAGTTCTTGTAAGGAACTTTATTTATTTTTCTCACATCGCCACTTCTTGTATAAGCTCTACAATATATTGTTTTATGACCAAAAATTATTTCAAGAAAAACAGTAGCCACATAAGAGATTTTGATACCAGGTTGTGAAAGGCTTTACTGGTGGAACAACTCTTCTGAACTCACTTTTGTTGTTCTTGTGAGAATAATCAGGTTTCTACTGACAATCATTTCCTTTCATGTTGTTTCTTTCATTGTTGATGGATCCTTTGAGAATCCTAGCATAGCTAGTAGGATTTTATTCATTTTCCTTTTCTGATGGCTTTGTGACCTTAGTGTCTGCATATCCCTCGAGTGTCTTTTGTTTTTCATTATAGCCAAGACCTGTCTTGATGAATGGTGACCTTTGGAAACTGAGAATATTATCTAATATTTTAGTACTCTTTCCAAACTTAAAGCTTTTGTTCAATTGATCAATTGTTTTCTCTAGTTCCTTTCTTAATGAAACTATTTCAACTTCTTGTTGCTGGCAATTTTCTTCCTTTTCTTTCAACTTACTTCTCATCACTTCTTCTATCCTTTTTTCCTCTTCTAGTTGAGTCTTCAGGATCATAATTGTCTTTTTTGTTTTTTCAAGATCACGATCCTTCTTTTAATGTTTCTACAATTTCTCCTTCTTCTTTATGTTCTTTCCCCTCCATCTATCTATTTATTTTAAGGCACTAACGATTTCTTCTTCATCATCACTATCTATAGTCCATGATTCATAGTTTGTTCCATTGAAAAAAGGATCTCTATTTGTAGAGAGACCTTCCTTACAATCCATATGTGCTCAATATATGCCTTCCAGTGGTTAAATTGTTTCTAAAGGAACCTGTTGTGAAACCAATTGTTGAACTTATGCTTAAACTGAGGGGGGGGAGATCAGTATAAGATAATTTTATTTTAATTGATCATTCATTAACCATTCATTAACTTAAAAATAGTAAATGCATGTAAACTCAAATCACGGTGTACGAAGTTTAACTTGGAAACCCTTGCGGAAGAAACCACAAAATCTTATCTTTATAAATGTTTGTAGGAACCAAACTACTATTACAAATCTTGTAGGAAACAACCTACTGGATACACCAATCTCCTCAGCTAATACAAATCCTTGTGGGCACCAACCTATTCTTACATATCTTTGTAGACAACAATCTATTAGAGACACCAATCCCCACCACTAAGCACCAACTTAGAAAGAGACACCAATCTCTTTCAAATCTTTGTAGACATCAATCTACCAGAGACACGAATTCCCACCTTTAAGAACCAACTTAGAAAGAGGCACCAATCTCTTTCAGATCTTCATAGACACCAATCTCCTCAATTGAGCACCAACTCAGTAAGACCTATATAGGCACCAACCTAAGATATTCATACACAGTACTTATGAATTCACCTACATGCTTCATACTTCATGTATTTTATAGCATCATCATACCCTTAACTTTCATGCTCTAGCGCCTCTCTTTTCTTGATACCCCAGACATAGATTCAAATCCTAGTCAAATTTAGCCTTCATGCCCTAGAAAACCTTAGCATCATTCCCATAATATAATCCCAGACTACAACATCACAAACTCAAAACAACACACTTTGCAACATCATAGACCTTAGTCCTTCGTATCGCACCCTTAAAACTCCAAGAAACTCCTCTTGCACACCTTTAGACTCCAAGTATTCTCTCAAAATTCTCTTGTGTGCCTAAAATATCTTCTGCACACCTCAGACTTGATATTCTTGCTTGGATTCTCTTCAAATGCACATCTATCCTATATTTATAGTGTTTTTGTGCTCACTTTTAGTGCCAACTTGTAAAGAGTGCCTGGTTTGACTTGAACTTTTTGGTTGGGTTGTCTGAAAGAAAAAATCATATCTCCTCATTCCTAAGGATTTAAGGGAGCACCATATACTGTTGAAAAGGTATCAGAATAAGATTTCCACTGATATAATCAATGTTCCAATTTGAGCTAGGTATCCATAGTAAAAATGTCTTCAAAGATAGGGTATCCAAATTTATCATCAAAAATCCGAAAACAATATTTCCAACAATCTCCATCTTGCAATATTTATCTTGGACATTTGTAGTCTCCCCCTGTCTTTGACATCAATGAAAAAACTATTTCCAACATAGACAACATAGCTTCTACAATAAATGTTTTTTTCACACTCGAAGAACATGATAAAAAAATGCATTCTTATCTTTTGAGGTTCATCCTTTTGCTTCTCTTTAAATTTTTCCTTACATTATGGTCTACATCAATTTATTACAAAATCACCCTTTGTCTTTCGAGAAACAAAATTTCAATGTATGAAGACAGTTGAAATAGAGACAATGACTTGGATTGGTTCTCATCATACAACCATACTCTCTCGCAGTTCGCATGTGGGCTCCTTCATTTCAATATACATAGCCCTATAGGCCGTGAAGAAAAGATAAATTATTTGTCTTCTATGGTAAGAAGCCCAATGTTAAGTGAAAATCACAAAGTGGTC